>PISX010005984.1:0-63770 GCA_004024625.1 Mellivora capensis | reverse complement strand
ACCCATTTTTTGACATGATTATCTGTTTTGTTTGTGTTGAGTTTGAGAAGTTCTTTATAGATCCTGGATATCAACCTTTTGCCTGTACTGTCATTTACAAATATCTTCTCCCATTCTGTGGGCTGCCTCTTTGTTTTTTGACTGTTTCCTTTGCTGTGCAGAAGCTTTTGATCTTGATGAAGTACCAAAAGTTCATTTTTGCTTTTGTTTCCTTTGCCTTTGGAGACATATCTTGAAAGAAGTTGCTGTGGCTGATATCGAAGAGGTTATTGCCTATGTCCTCCTCTAGGATTCTGATGGATTCCTGTCTCACGCTGAGGTCTTTTATCCATTTCCAGTTTATCTTTCTGTACAGTGTAAGAGAATGGTTGAGTTTCATTCTTCTACATATAGGTGTCCAATTTTCCCAGCACCATTTATTGAAGAGACTGTCTTTTTTCCACTGGGTATTTTTTCCTGCTTTGTTGAAAATTATTTGACCATAGAGTTGAGGGTCCATATCTGGGCTCTCTACTCTGTTCCACTGGTCTATGTGTCTGTTTTTATGCCAGTACCATGCTGTCTTGGTGATCACAGCTTTGTAGTAAAGCTTGCAATCAGGTAACGTGATGCCGCCAGTTTTATTTTTGTATTTCAACATTTCCTTAGCAATTCGGGGTCTCTTCTGATTCCATACAAATTTTAGGATTATTTGCTCCAGCTCTTTGAAAAATACCGGTGGAATTTTGATCAGAATGGCATTAAAAGTATAGATTGCTCTAGGCAGTATAGACACTTTAACAATGTTTACTCTTCCAATCCAAGAGCATGGAATGGTCTTCCATCTTTTTGTGTTTTCTTCAATTTCTTTCATGAGTGTTCTGTAGTTCCTCGAGAACAGGTCCTTTACCTCTTTGATTAGGTTTATTCCCAGGTATCTTATGGTTCTTGGGTGCTATAGTAAATGGAATTGATTCTGTAATTTCCCTTTCTGTATTTTCATTGTTAGCGTATAAGAAAGCCACTGATTTCTGTACAATGACTTTGTGTCCTGCTACGTTACTGAATTGCTGTATGAGTTCTAGAAGTTTGGGGGTGGTCTCTTTTGGGTTTTCCATATAAAGAATCATGTCATCTGCGAAGAGAGAGAGTTTGACTTCTTCATTGCCAATTTGGATACCTTTTATTTCTCTTTGTTGTCTGATTGCTGTTGCTAGGACTTCTAATACTATGTTGAACAAGAGTGGTGAAAGTGAGCATCCTTGTCGTGTTCCTGATCTCAACGGGAAGGCTGTGAGCTTTTTTCCATTGAGGATGATATTTGCTGTGGGTCTTTCATAGATAGATTTTATGAAGTTCAGGAATGTTCCCTCTATCCCTATACTTTGAAGCGTTTTAATCAGGAACGGATGCTGGATTTTGTCAAATGCTTTTCCTGCATCAATTGAGAGGACCATGTGGTTCTTCTCTCTTCTCTTATTGATTTGTTCTATCACATTGATTGATTTGCGAATGTTGAACCATCCTTGTAACCCAGAGATGAATCCCACCTGGTCATGGTGGATAATCTTTTTAATGTGCTGTTCGATCCTGTTTGCTAGGATCTTGTTGAGAGTCTTAGCATCCATATTCATCAGTGATATTGGTCTGAAATTCTCCTTTTTGGTGTGGTCTTGGTTTTGTTGTGGTCTTTGGTGTGGCCTGGTTTGGGGATCAGGGTAATGCTGGCTTCATAAAAAGAGTCTGGAAGTTTTCCTTCTGCTTCAATTTTTTGAAACAGCTCCAGGGGAATAGGTGTTATTTCTTCTTTAAAAGTTTGGTAGAATTCCCCAGGGAATCTGTCAGGTCCTGGGCTCTTGTTTTTTGGGAGGTTTTTGATCACTGCTTCAATCTCGTTACTAGATATTGGTCTATTTAGGTTGTCAATGTCTTCCTGGTTCAATTTTGGGAGTTTATAGTTGTCCAGGAATGCATCCATTTCATCTAGGTTTCTTAACTTATTGGCATATAACTGTTGATAATAACTTCTGATGATTGTTTCTACTTCCTGGTGTTAGCTGTGATCTCTCCTTTTTCATTCATAATTTTATTAATTTGAGCTTTCTCTCTTTTCGTTTGGATTAGGGTGGCCAATGGTTTATCGATCTTATTGATTCTTTCAAAAAACCAGCTTCTAGAGTCATTGATACGTTCTACTGTATCTCTAGTTTCTACCTCATTGATCTCTGCTCTAATCTTGATTATTTCTCTTCTCATCTGTGGAGTTGGTTTGATTTGTTGTTGATTCTCCAGTTCTTTAAGATGTAGAGACAGCTGCTGTAATCTGGATATTTCAGTTTTTTTGAGGGAGGCTTGGATGGCTATGTATTTCCTCCTTAGGACTGCCTTTGCTGTATCCCATAGGCTTTGGACTGAAGTGTCTTCATTCTCATTGGTTTCCATGAATTATTTAAGTTCTTTGATCTCCTGGTTGATCCAAGCATTCTTAAGCAAGGTGGTCTTTAGCTTCCCGGTGTTTGAATTCCTTCCAAACCTTTTCTTGTGGTTGAGCTCCAGTTTCAAAGCATTGTGATCTGAGAATATGCAGGGAATAATCTCAGTCTTTTGGTATCGGTTGAGTCCTGATTTGTGACCCAGTATGTGGTCTATTCTGGAGAAGGTTCCATGTGCACTTGAGAAGAATGAGTATTCTGTTGTTTTAAGGTGGAATGTTCTGTATATATCTATGAAGGCCATCTGGTCCAATGTGTCATTCAATGCTCTTGTTTCTTTATTGATTTTCTGCTTGGATGATCTGTATATTACTGAGAGAGGCATGTTGAGATCTACTATAAATGTATTCATATCGATATGACTCTTTATCTTGATTAATAGTTTTCTAATGTAAATGGTTGCTCCCATATTGGGGGCATAGATATTTACAATTGTTAGATCTTCTTGGTGGATAGTCCCTTTAAGAATTATCTAGTGCCCTTCTGTATCTCTGACTACAGTCTTTAGTTTAAAATCTAATTTATTTGATATGAGAATAGCTACCCTGGCCTTCTTTTGAGGCCCATTGGCATGAAAGATGCTTCTCCATCCCTTCACTTTCAGTCTGGGTGTATCCTTAGGTTCAAAATGGGTCTCTTGTAGACAACATACGGATGGGACCTGTCGTTTTATCCAATCTGCATCCCTGTGTCATTTTATGGGCGCATTTAGGCCATTCACATTCAGAGTGATTATTGATAGATATGTTTTTATTGACATCGTGCTATCTTTGAAGTCTTTCTTTCTGGAGATTATCTCTATATTTCTGTTCAATGATATTCTTAGGATTTTTCCTCTTTTATAGAGCCCCCCTTAATATTTCCTGCAATATTGGCTTGGTGGTTGCATACTCTTTTAAGCGTTGCCGGTCTTGGAAACTCTTTATCTCTCCATCCATTTCGAATGTCAGTCTTGCTGGATAAAGTATTCTTGGCTCCATGTTCTTCTCATTTAGTGCCCTGAATGTATCTTGCCAGCCCTTTCTGGCTTGCCAGGTTGCTGTGGACAGGTCTGACATTATTTTGATGGGCTTTCCTCTGTACTTAAGGAGCTTCTTTGTCCTAGCTGCCTTCAAGAGGGCCTACCTACAATTATAATTCTTCATTCTTGCTATTAGGTGTCTCGAGGTCTTTCAAGAATCTCTAATCTGGGGGGAAACCGTTATGCCTCTAGTACATGAACGCTGGTTCCATTCGAGAGATTGGGAAAATTTTCATGGATAACTTGTTCTACTCTATCTTCTAGACTTCTTTCTTTCTCCTCCCCTTCAGGGATTCCAATAATTCTGACACTGGAATGTTTCATGGCATCATTTATTTCCCTGATTCTGTTTTCATGGCTTCTAAGCTGTTTGTTCCAGGCTTCCTCCTGATCCTTTCTCTCTATCTGTTTGTCCTCCAGATCACTAATTCTATCTTCTGTCTCAGTTATCCTAGATTTTAGAGAATTTAGATTAGATTGGAACTCATTGAAAGCATTGTGAACATCATCCCTGGTAGCTTTCAGTTCTGCCCCAATCAATTCCATTTTGTCATCCATGGCTTTCTCCAGCCTAGCTATTGCCTGGATAATTATTAGCCTGAATTCCCTTTCCAACATGTTGTCTATGTCGATAACCATTAGCTCTGTTGCAGAAGGCCCAGCCTCTGAATTTTTCTTCTGTTGGACATTCCTCCTAGTCATTTTGGTGAGCGATGCCTGAACTGATGTATCTGGATATATCAACTGTGGTGCAGTCAAGGTGCACCCTAGAACGCTTCTGAGCAATCAAGAGTCCCCACCCAAATGAAAGAAAAAAAGAAAGAGAGAAAAAAGGAAGAAGAAAAAGAGAGAGAGAGAGAGAGAGAGAGAGAGAGGAAAAAAAAAAAGAAAGAAAAAAGAGAAGGCTCAGCCCAAATGGGCCCCAAGGTAAGATTTATGAAGTATACAAACAAAAACAGACAAACAAAAAGACCGATAAAAGTATATGACAAGAGAAGAAAAAAAAAAAAAATATATATATATATAGAAGCAAAACGAACAAACAAAAAAAGAACCTCGTCAAAAAGAACCCCTAGTATAAGATTTATATACTACCAGGACAAACACAAATACACAGAAACACTGGCAGAAGAAAAAGATGAGAGAGTGGTTATAAATTCTCAGTGTGGGCGAGGAAGGTTATTTTGATTCTTCCTGGATGTATCTTGATATCTTTGTTAAAGGACTCAACTTTCCTAAGATAATGGGGGATTAAAAATTGGTTTACCTATAGGGGTAGCATTGATTGGGGAAAGGGGATTACTTTGAAGTTTAACTATATATGAATATTAAAAAATAAAAATAAAGAAAAGAATGAACTAAACTAAAATAAAATAAAATTTAAAAAAATTAAAAAATAGAAAAGCAAAACACGGGTATATGTATCAGAAAATTCAGATTTAAAGGTTATTATGGAGTTTGATGTATTGGACATCTCACTGTGATGGTAAATAGGCTAAAAAAATCTATATTAAAAAATGACAAAAAAATTAAAAAAATGAACCAGAATAGTGGGAACGCATTAAAAATAAAAGTTGTATCTATGAAGTAGTGGTGGTTGTTCTCTTGTTGTTGTTGTTTTCCGGTTTGCTTTCTGGGGAAGGGGCCTGCCGCATGGGTTTTCAGGCAATGTTCCCTGAGTTAACTCCTCCGGCCCTCTTCAAGGAGGTGGGCTCTGAGGAAACCAGTTTTTCAGGCTTTTGTTCTCTGGAGGTTTTTATGTTAGGTCCTTTGTTTTCTCTCCCCTTGGCAGCTCTTGATGGTTTTTAGAGGTTTAGAGGAAAGCAAACTGCACCCAGACCTCCCTCTCAGAGAGAAGCCTCAGTCTGTTCCCCTCTGGGTGCTGCAGAGCACATAAGTTCCCCCTTGGCCGCTGCCAGAGCACGTTCCCAGTCACAGTCCCTGGGGACACAGGAACTCCTGCTTGTACCCAAAACCACGACAGCAGCGGCTGTCTGGGCAGCTCCGGACCACCAGAGAGGTTCCAAGCAGTGATCGCACACTGAGATTTTCCCGCTGGGTGGGCAGGGAGTGATCAGCCTTTTCTGGGACCGAGAGCTCCTGGCTGGCGCCTGCGCGCACCTCTCTCAGGGGAGGGTGTGGGGCGCGTCTCAGGCTCTGCTAGCATGGCACAGCCCACACGTAGGACTGCAAAAAGGCTGTGCTTCTGCCGGCTGGCGAGGCTCCCAGTCCCTCACAGGAGCTGCACCCCATGCGCCCTCAACCGCGTTCACTCGCGTCTCAGGGACCAAGACCTGGTCCCTAACCGCCCCGATTCCCACAATTTCACTCCATGATCCTTTGCTCTTTTTGAGTGATTTCAACCAGACTCCAAGTTAATGCTGGTCCCCAGACGCAGGAGACTCTCGTATTGGGGTATCACTTTCCAGTGGGTCGCTTCTGGTGGCTCCCTCCCCCTTTTGTTTATCTTCCCATACGAGTCCAACGTTCCCACTCCGCTTTACCTGCCCACTGGCGTCTTCTGCCCCCGTAGAGATCCAGACGTGTATAATTCTAATCTCAGGCTGATTTCATAGGTGATCAGTGTTCCTTGGTAGGTAATCAGCTCACTTTAGGGGACAGGTTGAAACGGCGCTTCCTCTTAGTTCCCCACCATCTTGTCTTCCCCTACGTAACTGATTTTTAGGATCCTACCCTACAAAATATCTATGACTAAATTAATGTCAAATTGGAGGGGTATCAAAATGATAATACACTGTGCTCGGTGCTCTTCCACATTATAATCCAGAGTGATCTGAATGAACACTTACAGGTGAGTAACTTTGCAAAGAATGTCATCCTTAAGGAGCACGCTCAGCATTTCAGAAGGTAAATGTAAAACTAAATTGACCTTATAAACTGAAGAACAGTAGAGGTTCACGTAAGATAATTGCTACATAATACACTTGAGAAGGAGGCTTTTTATAAGTTTGATAGGCAAATGTTCAACAAAGCATGTGTTTACAGGGAAACAGGACACAGTGGGTGACAAGCTTGCTTTGAGTCTGCGGTGAAGCTCTTTCTACAGTGTAAAAAACAAGCATGGGATTTCCTGTGTTGAAACAATTTCATAAGATAGTCCAGCCATCGTCTCAGGGAAAAATCGTAAGAACACTATCGGCATATGTGTGAGAAGCCAGTAAGGGTTGTAGAGGATATACAAAAGAACTGAAAAGGTTCTTTAATTGAATATCATACCTGAAAGAGATATTGGAAGAACAAAGTATATTCTGTTTGCAAAAAATAAAACTGAGGAGAAATAGTCATCTAGTAGAAAAAGAGCTGTTAGACAATAATGGCCAATAAGCAGTACTCTTGCCCTACAGTTGAAAACAACAACAACAACAACAACAACAAAGAAAATTGCTTTAAACTACAACATGAGATTGATAATGACCTTCCTACTCAGCCAAACTTAAAAAAAATTCATTCTATTCATAAAGTGCAATTACTTCTTTGATTCATATATACGTGTGTACATATATGTATATACATATTACATATGTATTTTATATATGTATATAAATGTGTGTATATAATATGTGTCAAATGCACATATTGTGCTAAATGCATGCCATGGTCATATTTTCAAGTTTGTCTGTTTTTTAGTCCAAGTCCTGTCACAAGGTGTTTAACACAAACTACTTGCAACTAAGCCCTTAATATGGTCTTTGGTTATTGTAATAAACAATAAAGATTTTCCTGTCGTGTAGTTGGTGAACATTGTTAGGTATGGACTCTCATTCCCCAAAGTAATTCATTATGTTTTTATCTTAAGAAACTTTAGGCTTCCTTGGATATTGATTTACAGAAAGAAGCCAAATAGAAAATTAGCTCCCATGTGAATGTGTCTGCTTTTATGATAAAGTACTTTGGGTAGGTATTGTCATTTTGTAAAGTGGTCTTAGTCTATTATGCAAATTAATCCTTCAGGATCTAAATTACACCAAAGTATAACAGTACAGCATCCTTGTATGCTATACACATTAATTTTTATTTACAATGTATATATTACAACCATAATGTAACTAATTTACAAAGTTATATATTTTGCCAATTTAAATGCTTTTAAAAGATGTGTCTGTATAAAAATCCTTAAACAATACATGAACTATTTCAGGGTGGTCTTCCAAGTGATCTTGAAGAAGGGAAAAGATTCTCATGTCTGCAATAGAGCTTAAGAAAAGATAGCACACTCTGGTGGGAAGAAGGACTGTAGAACGTTTTGTTCAGTTCTATGCTTAGTCTGTTGTTATTATTACAAATACATTAGGTGGAAACACATGCTGATACAATAAAACGGACAGGTCATGGGTAGATTAAACAGAGAAATACCTTAGACATCTGTCTCTTCAATTCCTTATTTCACTGAGAAGTATGGAAGAGAGGTTCAGAGGGTTCAGATTTCTGGTTAATGCTTAACTCAGGTTAATCTTTAAAATTTCTTACTCATAATACATAGTGTTATAAAAGATATTTAATAACACTAGAAAAGAGACACATACCAACTCTGCATCTTTTAACCAGGGTAGATAATTTCTTTTAACTAGTAAGGCAGTGCTAGTCTTAAGATTTCCTACCAAATTTCAATGTAGAGAGCAGGATGCCTTTGGAAATTTACAATGAAATTCTAACAGAGTTTTAACTTACTAACTACTATGAGTCTCTGCTATAAAACCATCCATGCAAGGAACATGGTTCATTTATCTACAGTGTTATCAACACTGGCCTTAAATTAAATCTTCATACAATTTAACAAGCTACAAATATAGCAGCCATGATTTATTTATGAGGTATATGACATAATCATAAAAACATCAGGTCACCAGAGCCAGCATTTTGTATCTTTGTAATTCTTTAAATTATTTTTTATTTGTCACTTATAAAAAGTCAAAATAATTTTACATGATATCAGTATGCATAGAATACAGAGCATCTAACAGCTAAAGTTTTCCAAAATATTGTTTGTAACTAACAGTAATTAAGTAATAAGACAGAGAGCTTGTTAATGCAAAGCCATTAATTTTCTAATATTGTTATGAGAGATTCTATTTTAATTTCAACTGTGAGTGGTTGATGTAAGAGTGAAATTTTTATACTAGTAGCTAAACAATGACCACACTTGTTTTTATCAAATAATTCTCAAGGTTTAATAATTTTTGCAATTTTACTTAGCATTCTATTAATAATAATAATGACCCAAAGAATTACTAATTCTGTAATATATGATGTGTGCCACATGGGATGTAAGGATTTGGCAATAAGCAAAGCACAGACTTTGCCTTCAAGGTGTTCACAGTTTAAATAGTGACAAACATGGACCTAAATATCACTAAAGAGACCTTATACTTGTAATGACTGAAGTAGGATATTTTGGTCATACAAGGGTATCATTCCATGTGGCCTTTTGGCATGCTGGCCATCTGGTCTTCACCTTTTGACACCCAGACTCCTCTAAAAAGTGTTTCTTGACTCTCTTTCTCACCCCAGTGCTCCTGTTACATGGAACCATGTATTTACTATCAGGCCAGTGCCTCACATATGTAGGATTTCTGAGGTCCAAAATGAAGATGGTCTCTTCAATTATTGCATTTAACTTACTTTGCATCAGGGACAGGTTCTCAGCCACACAGGTTGTAAATCTGATAGAACCTCTTGTTGAGGAGTGTGTTTCCTGCAGGCTCATGCTCATCAGAGAATGAGGTTTGTAATCAAATGATATGAGCTATCATTGAAAGCCCCTTTCTTGTTTCTTTGGGCTACCTACTGGCCCCTTCCACTCCTACGTAGAGGAAAAGTACAGAGGAGAACAAATGTTGTATTATTTAACCTTTAAAGCCTAATGAAACACCTTTTCCTGGTAGCCAGAAAATGTACCTCAGGTCCCCAAGAGGAGTGAACAAATAAATTATTTATGATATTATGACATCAGTTCTACGAATCCACCACTCCCATTAGCCCTTTTCCCCCACTCCATGGCCTATATACACATGTCCAAAAAACTAGAGGAAATAAGAGTTAGGAACAGAGATGAAAAGTGGTATGTATGGCCTTTTCCTGTGTAATCTCAATAACAAAGAGTAGATGAATTTCCTCCCAAACTTAAGGGTGATTTTTGAATATATGACTGCTTCTTTCTTGCTTGTGCTGTTAGAAGAACTCCAGATCTAGCCAAAATAGTTGGGCAATAGGGAATCACAACAGAAAGAAGGTAGAGTGATAAAGAGAGGTGAAAGAAGGCAAAGGGGTACATGGTAGGAATGTGTACAAGGTAGGAATTCCAAGATTTCGATGGTCACACGGTAGGGGGCAGGTGTTAGCTGGGAGCATAAGCTTGATTGCTGTCAATGAAAAACCTGCCTAAGAAGGCAAGAAGACCCAATGAATAGAGCTCTGGTGGATAGAAAGCTCACTAGTTGGCAGGCTGAGAAAATTGGGGATATGAAAAAAGCCCAGTCATACTTTATCAAGAGTAACATCTCCACTTAGTTAACAACAAGACCCAGCTGAAGGTTTTGGGAGTATCCGGTATACCTCTTGAAGGAGCCAGTAGTGTGCTCCATGCACACAAAGACAGACAACAATCAAGGCCTTAGAAGTTGAGCATCAATAGAGCCCTAGGCAGTGCTGAGTTTTGGTCTTGCCCTTTCTCCGAAAGCTCCTTCTTATAGCTGTGTGTGTGATTGTGCAAGAATACCATGCACTATGCAACCTAGAGGCAACTGCTCTGCATTAAACACTCCCTCAACAATAATGCCTAGTGTAAACTGTAATCTTTTTGGATTACACAGAGTTAAATAAAATGGAAAAGCATGATTAGCTTGTTCTAAGCAGATGGTGGCTTAAGAGTCGAGGGTAGCATGTCAGGTGCAAAAATAAAGCAAAGTCCTTGTCTGCAAACATCTGATTTGTGAAAGTAAAATTTATACCTGCTATATGCTGGAGGAAGATTCATTGCCTTGCTTTTGGAGCATGTGGGAACTAACTATTTGGAAGAAGAAGATTTGGACAGAGTTCCAGTTCCTCAATTTCAGAGGAGGAAAACCCAAGATAGAAATTAAGATTAAGCAGGGAAGGACATGCAGCAGCACAAAAATATAAAATATTATTGTCTGTTGTAGCCTTTTGTACTAAATCCTCTTACCAGCTCACTGAACTCTCTCAAATTAATCCCAAAGGACCTTTCACCCGCCTCTCCAGATGCCCCTCTCCTTAGCAATTTATCCACACTGAATAACCACTGGAAAGAGAAACAAGAAGGGGCAAATACAGTTTCAGATCTGAAGGGTATCTGCAGAACCAGTGTTTCTGTGATGACAGATATGAGGAAATGGCTATAGGATGGGGAAGAAAAAGAAAGAAGTCCATAGAGAAGGACAAAGAGACTTTTTTTTTTTTCTGACTGGGAAATGAGAAACTGCTTCAGAGTTCCAGAGAAATGACTCTGAAGGCTGACTCAGTGCTAAGCCACCCTCAGAGCCAGCAGATGAAGAGACATTTTTACTTTTAATCAGTGTGTAGGACACTGTTTCTGAAAATGTGATTCCTAGACCAGCAGCAGTAGCAATCTGGAAATTTGTTAGAAATGCTCATTCTTGGGCCCAATAACAGATCTACTGAGACAGAAACTGGGATGAAGTTGAGTAAATGTGTGTTTAACATACCCTACAGGTAATTCTGATATACACTTAAGACTAAGAACCACTGCTCTATGGGATATGAAGGGTGCTGGTGATGAAGCATGTCTTTTTTTTTTTTTTAAGATTTTATTTATTTATTTATTTGACACAGAGAGAGAGCAAAAGCAGGGGGAGTAGCAGGGAGAGGGAGGAGCGGGCTCCCCACTGAGCAGGGAGCCTGATGCGAGGCTCCATCCGAGGACCCTGGGATCATGACCTCAGCTGAAAGCAGATGCTTAACCTTCTGAGCAACCCAGGTACCCCAGTGATAAAGCAAGTCTTAAGTACTTCACTCTCATCTTCCGCATTTCTTCTAACCTGCTGGCCCTCTTTCTGCAAATTTTGATGTTGGTCCTTTCGTGAGTTTACGAGAAAGTGCTAGCTAAAGGTATTGGAGAAGAGTCAGAATTCATATTTCATTTTAAGATGGTTCTAAATAATTTGTTGATTAACACATCAAGAAACTGCAGTTATCCCTGGCATCATTACTAGACAACACCCAAGTGTGAGTAACGATAACCATGCCATGAATGTCATCCCCTAATGGCCTAAAGATGCTCTTGATTATAAGACATGTGTGAAAAGGTGTTAAAAGATTAAAGATGTTGAAAGATTTTTTTTAAAAGGCTATTACAAACGATGAATTATGACAAACCAGAAGAGCAATATGTTAGTTTACAATTACAATGAACACAGTCAAGGTAATATTGGTAAGAAAACAAAACAGACACTCACTGCAATAGGGACAAGATCTGGTTCTCGTGAAGGAACTAGGACACAAGTTAACCCTAGAATAACATCTGAAATAATGGGAGACTGGCTCCCTTAACTATAGATCCTGAGGCCTGAATGAGGCAAGTCCATGCATGGGAGGTTTGTGGTCTGATGGTGGGAATTATAAAGATCCATTCATGTCCGTGTACAAGCAGGGAAGGGACAAAAACCCCAGATCTGGGAGTGTTGGGTATGGGATGCCACTAAGGATGAAGGTCATCCAGAGGCACCCTAAAGTAATATTACTTCCCTCACATTTCTTCCTTCAGGTTGCTCCATCCATCTCCACCTACGCCCAGATAAATGAGAGCTGTGTGGGCAATATATTTTATCCTTCTTGTATGAGATTTATATACCTCAACTGGGATTATGGGCTCAATTGCATATACTGGGAGTAAAGAAAATGTCTTAGTCTGTTTTGGCTGCTATAACAAAGTACCATAAACTGGGTAGCCTGTACACGACAGAAATTTATTTCTCACAGTTTGAGAGGCTAGAAGTCTGAGACCACGGTGACATAATGGTTGGGTTCTGATAGGAGCTCTCTTCTTGCCTTATAGACTGCTGACTTCTCATTGAATTCCCACAAAGAAGGCTGGCTAGCTCTATGGTATCTTATAAGGGCACAAATCCCCTTCATGAAGGCTTTGGCATCACGATGTAGTTACCTCCTCAAAGTCCACTTTCAAAAACTATACCTACACTGCAGATTAGGTTTCAACGTAGGAATTTGGGAGAGACACAAACATTCAATCTGTTGCAGGGAACAATGCTTTGGAATATATACATTTTTAAATTAGAAATGGGGGTCAAGAAAGTATCAACTAAAAACAAGTTTTAATCTCTGATCTTTAGTTCTTACTAAAGCTATATTTCCTATGTATATGACTTCACTTTAGAATATCAGTACTTGCCCCTTTATCCTTTCATGGGTCATAGCACCAGGGCACACAGGAGCTAATTTTCTACTTAACGACACATAGAAGGTTTTGAGACAGGTTTATCACAAATTCACATCACCTTCTCATTGTTAGCTTCTGAAGAAGCCTAAAATTTTTGAACTTGAAGGTCACACTCAACTCCATGAAAAATTCAGTCTTTTATATTCCAGCTAACCCTGCATGTTAAAATAGTCATGATATTTCTTATGAGCACTGTAAGGAGAATTTTAGAATAATTTTATTAAATACAGTTGACCCTTGAACAACATAGGTTTGAACTGTGTGGGTCCACTTGTACACAGATTTTTTTTTTTTCAAAAGATACAGTACAGGACTATAAATGTATTTTCTCTTCCTTATGATTTTCTTAATAATATTTTTCTCCAGTCTACTTTATTCTAAAAATATAGTATATAATAATATAACATACAAAATATGTGTTAATCAACTGCTTATATTATCAGTAAGCCTTCTGATTAACAGTAGGCTATTAGTAAAGTTTTTGGGGTATCAAAAGTTATATGTCCATTTTCAACTGCATGGAGGGTCAGCACTCCTAACCCTCATATTGTTCAAGGTTCAACTGTATTTTAATTAAATAAAATGATATGCAACAATCCAGTATGGGAGTGGCCTAATGACTCTCTTCCAAGTGGTTACCCAGGGATTCAGGGTCCCTTAACTTTTATCTCTACCATCTTCAAAATTCTCACAGTCACCCTGGAAATCAACATCTAGCTGGTAGATGAGGAAAATGTGTGTAAGAAGGAATACTGAGACTTAATTATCTAGGCCAGGAAAGGACACATTCTATTTACAATCATTCATTGTAACAATGCAATTACTTAGATTCCATTGGTGATATCTACTCAAGTGACCCACCTACATGCAGGAAGAGATAGGAAGATATCTCCCAATTACACTTCTACAATGTGGAAAGGTAGCACAAAACCTTTTTCATGAATCATCTCACCCAGAGTCTAACTCTTAAATATCTAGGCATATAACACACTTTCACATAAAACACACTCACCACCTCACAAGAGACAACCCGAAGTTCATCCAGTTACTGTAGTTAGCTCAAAATCCAGGATTTCTAAATGGTTTTCTCAACATTCTATCAAGATTGTATATGGCTCCATATACCAACAAATAAACTAAAAATCAAGTTAACTAAACCTCCGTTCATCACAACATACATACTCAACCAGTATACAATGATAGAAAAGGGACAGGTAAGGGCCATGGGAACCTCCACTGAATGGTAATGGGAGATACACAGTGGATACCTATCCCTGGCAATGAGAACACCTTGCCAGTCAGGCATTGGGAATATCCCTAGTATGGAGACAGGGATGTTCCTAGACTTGATCTTGAGCTGCTCCCTGGGAATAAGTTCCTTGTCTATTGCTTCTTTGGTCCCTATTTCTGCCTTCAGGGAGATTAACCCAAGCTTATTACTCTCTGTGCCCACATTTCAAGTAAGCACTGAAAGTTATAGCCTCTTCAGTAACTTCTAATTCTTGGGTCCTTGTTGGTGTTGACGCAAATTTGGGGGCCCAAAGGCTGTTAAAAAGTTCAAATAGTCAAAGGCATGTACCTTTGGCAATGTGATTCCTCAAAAGCTTAGTATAATTTTAAAAACCTATTTGCTTCCAGATAGTGCTCACATTTAATATTCTTACCTAGAAATAATTATAAGCCAAATAAAAATATTCATCTCCACACTTCCTTCCCTAACTAAATGTTCATTATTTTGAGGTCATCAGGTTTAGATGAGAAGGCCATGAAACAATTCTTATTCTTTCTCTGTACTGTTTGGAGATCTCCTGAGGACCAAGAAAACTGGAGACAC
The DNA here is from genome assembly GCA_004024625.1 of Mellivora capensis. Taxonomy (NCBI): domain Eukaryota; kingdom Metazoa; phylum Chordata; class Mammalia; order Carnivora; family Mustelidae; genus Mellivora; species Mellivora capensis. The sequence goes on along the minus strand of PISX010005984.1, from coordinate 48,990 downwards.
GGGGGATGGGGGACACCAATCTCTCCTCCAGTACTGAGAACAGGAGGAAATTTTTCTGTCTCTAATTTAATGCTTCAGGAGATTAGTCACCCCTTCATGGGATTGGTGATCCACGAGACTATGTCTTCTTACAGAACATGTCTGATTTATTCAACTTTGCATCTTCAGCAACTAGCACTGCCCCCAGGCACATAGAAAATGCTTAATAATGTTTTAGGATAAAATAATGTAAAATTAGGTATTAATTAGTAATATACCTTACTTTACTTCAATGGCTTTCAAAGTGTGGTGCCTGGACCAGTATCACCATTATCAGAAAACTTGTTAGAAATACAAGTTCTGGGCCCTATTTCAGACCTACTGAGTCTGAGGTAGGACCCAGAACTGTATTTTAACAAGATGATTCTACTGCAACTGAAATTTGAGAATCATTGCATTAATTCATTAACAGTTTTCCTAAGAATGTCTAGATTTAAAAACTACCTACCAGTCAGCTAAAACTGCTTTTTCCTTTTAAAGTAAGTGCCTATTAAATTTGAGAAGTGAGGAATTTCCTTAGGTATTTTAGAAATATCTTTTATTTGGTAGATAGCATGTAAAGATTCCATGAGTTTATGAACAATGTGTTTTGAACCTGATTCTTTCCAACATTTCCAGAGACATCCTGTCATTATTTCCACACAGGATTTCCACTGGAATTAGGTGAAGTTCAAAGAATAGGTCAATGGCAGGATGCAGAGATTATGCCGCCCCTCCCACCACTCGAGTTCTTCCATACATCCTGCTTCATTGCATGTTGCTCTCCTGACTTCCTCATCTGGAGTCATGAGGCTGCTTTATAATCTCATGCTGTCACTTATCACCAAGTCGAACTTTGGGTCACATTTTGCCAATCTCTGAAGAGACTGTTACAAATTAGGAAGATAATGGTCTTCTTTATTTTCAGTAGTATCTAATAGTATTCAAGTCATTAATCTTTTCTAACAGACTAAGTTAACCTAATAGTCTATTTATCTAAGACTAAATTTAAGATTAGCGAATACAATTTTATCTGAGAAATATGGCCTCAATTTAATTGGCACTGAATATCTTTTTGAGCTGACTTTATGATAGCTAATCAATACCTTTAATGGATAATTCACGATGTCATCATTTCTTTGAAGTCAATGTCCTAGAGTAATAGAACAGTGTCTAATGTGACAGTAAATGTGACCCATTTACTGACCCATTTAAACTACAATGGGTCCAAATGTGTAAATGCACATTGTTTTCTTATTCTTATAAATGTAATTATTCCAATGTTATCCATTTCAGCCAAAAATACTCAGAAGGTTTTTAACTCTTCCTTTAGAAACCTCATGTTAGGTTGAAACAGTGATTGATGGTTTGATTACCTGACAGCCCTGAGTAAACGGTACAATTGATAGTGCCTGAAATAAATAATAGGTGTAACTAATTACAGAACTTAAGTTTTCTTGATGGTAACAAGACAGTTTCTCAAATTTTAACCTGTGTTCTAATTACCTGAAGACCTTGTTAAAATGTAGATTCTAAATAAATAGGTCTAGAGTAGGGGGCATCTGTGTGGCCCAGTTGATTGAGCATCTGACTCTTGGTTTCAGCTCAGATCATGATCTCAGGGTTGTGACATGGAGCCCTGTATCAGGCTCCCTGCTCAGCACAGAGTCCGCTTGGGATTCTCTCTCCCTCTCCCTCTGACCCTCCCTGTGCTCATGTGCACTCTCTCTCTCTCTCTAAAATAAAATAAAGAAAATCTAAGTAAATAAATGAGTAAATAGGTCTGGAGTGGAGTGAGAGATTCTCCATTCCTAACTGATGCCAATGCTGCCAATCCACAAACCACATTTTGGGTGGCAAGTCACTAGAAGGCAAAGAAAGAAAACCAAATGTAATATAATTTATAGGTAGATATTCTGTACTGCTCACCTTTGTTAATTGAAAATAAATTCATTAAAAATACATTGATGCCCAGACAGAACACTGCCACTGATTTTCCTCTTACAGATTGTTGCAATTTCTGTATTTGTTGGTGTGCTTCAATTCATATATACCAACCATCCAACTTCTAAGAATTTTGTAGTATATATTGATGATGACATAGGTCTGCATTTCTGGCCCATATAGAATAGAAGGGCTCATACTTTTTACTTCCATGCTAACATGGAAACAAAGGTGAGTTATGGGATAAATAGAGAGGGCAGATTCCCTTTCAAGCTTTTAAGAGTAAATGGTACATATACCTTTTCCTCTAGATTGTTTACTGTGCTTGTAAAAACTGGCAGAGCAGTCACTTGTTCTGAAGCGCAAGCCTTCTTCCTTTCATAAACATCACATGCATTTCCCATGGCAACCCACACTTTCATAAAGACTGTAAACCTAGGCTTTTACAGAAAATTATTTCCAGCACAAGTCCTGGCCAGTTTTACTTAAGCTTCCAGGTATTTCCCATTTCTCCTCAGTTACAACAGAAGCCAAGTTACTTTCTTACCTCCACAGACTGCTCCTGCTTCACCCTGCCCCTCACCTTTGAGTTCTTCTTGATGATCCTGACTTCATAAGCATTAGTCAACTTTGAGTGGTACTCTTCTTTCTTCACAATTAGTTATTTTTAACTTGAGAAAACCACCTGGTCGGACTAATGCCTGTTTGCCAGGCAGAGACAGCTGCTCTTAGGGTCTGCCACAGCCATGCTGCAGCCTGCTGGGAAATGTGCCACAAATAAGAGTTTGGCATGGAGTCAGTTTGGACCTCAAGCCTCACTGAGAGCTCCTCTTCACTGTGGTTTGCTGGCATTACAAGCAATGTTCCACCAGCTCAAAGAGAAGCTGTTGTTCTATTGCTCTGTCTCTTCAACACACACACACACACACACACACAATCTTTTCTCCCTCTCTCTCGCTTTCACTTTTGACATACTCTCCTTGGAATAAAAAGGAAAGTCTTGGAAGGAAATTGGCTGTGTGCCACATTACCATAGGCTATACTGTAGGTGCTTTGGATAAAGCTCATGAAAGAACATATGGGCCTCATGAAAGAAACACCTGCTTGTTCAAAGTGGAAAATAAAAAATAAAAGTGGCCCCACTGTTCATTTGGAACCCCTAGAAGGAGAGCTGTGATTAAATGAGGGAGGCCACTGGGGGCTCTTTTCTGCCCATATCCTTCCAGCTGAGGCATCTCCATTCCTTGATTTTTAAACAGATATTGTTAAGGATGTGTTCTGTATTTAGATTCTGGGAACAGATTTCAGAAGTCTTCAAACCAGGCAAGTTCCAAAACCAGGCAAGATCACTTTTTCCCCGCACAAACAAAAACAAATTTAAGTCAAGATTTATTTTTCACCAAATAGCCAATAAGATTGAGAATTTCAATAGGATCCTTATACCTGCTCACAAATTGGGGAACATTTTGAAAAGAACACCTGAAAACAACTAACTGGTAATTCCTTTCAAAAAAAATTACAAATCTGGGGTGCCCAGGTAGTTCAATGGGTTAAGTGTCTGACTCTTTGTTTCATCTCAGGTCATGATCTCAGGGTCATGGATGGAGCCCCATGTTGGGCCCCATGCTTGGCTCAGAGTCTGCGTGGGATTCTCTCTCCCTCTCTTCCTGCCCCTGTCCCCCTCTACCCCCCCAAATAAATAAATTTTAAAAATCTTCAAAAAAATTACAAATCTTAAAAATTACCTAAAAATATAGTACACCATGAACACTAAGTTACTTTCAATTCAAATTAGAATTTAAGATAACAGGAGGGAATATTAAGTCATTCTTACCTCTATATTCTGAGGTAGTAAATAAAGGCTATAGTCTTTAACTTATACCGGACAACAAAAGATGCAGGAAAATCCACTGCCACATAATTGGTCAAATAAGGGTTCTTAGAAGCTATTGAAACTCATCAGGTATCTATCAAACAGGTTACAAAATAAATAAATAAATACATACATACATACACAGACACTCATGTACACATACATATACATAGTATAATGCTCAGCCATGAGGAAGAGCTGGCACAGATGTCAAGAATCTTCTCCTGCAGAATACACATCTAGTTCCTGTTACAAAAATCCTCTTTATCTAAAGCAAACTAATGCCCAAAGGGCAATCCAGCCTATAGCCTGTTTTATAAGTAAAGTTTAAGTGGAACACAACAACACTTACTTATGTTCTGTCTACAGCTGCTTTCATACTACCACAGCAGAGTTGAGTAGCTGCCACGGAGGCTATGTGGCCTACATAGTCTAAAATATTTGCTATCTAACCCTTTCCAGAAAGCTTACTGACTCCTGATCTAGCACATATCTCAGGACAGAGGGCCTCTAGAATGTCCCTGCATTTGAAACAGGACTTACTCCAATGTTTAAAAGCTGTGGTTTGTGATGTCCAAATCTGAAACACATCATTAAATTCTTTACCCTCATAATTTAACACCATTGTTTCAAGTCAATGTAATTCATGTGTGTCAAGTTCAATTAAAAATAATTCAACAAAACATGCTTTGGGGGGATTTGTTTAACGTTGAACAAAAAAAAAGGGAAAAAAAGCGCCAGTACTATTCTCAGATTCTGTAAGGATCCTTCTGCGGGAGTGAACTTTGGGCCCTAAAAGATGAGTTGTACTTAAACTCAGGATCAACAAGGTCAAGTATGTGTGAGCATTTTGCTCTTTTTAAAGACAACAGTGTGAGTACCAACTGGCCATGATAAAGTGGGCTTAGGATCCCATTTTTCTAAGTTCGAATGCCACCAGCTTTTTTCCTTAACAGCAATACACATACTCTTCAATCAAATTTCTTCCCTACACTTTATTTAGCTTGGGTAAATACATTAACAAAATAGTATGTGTCAAAGTATTCACTTAAAATATACCTTTTCTATTCAAGAATTACCATCAGCTCTTCAAATTCAGAGTAGGCAATCAAAGGGACGCAAGTACAAATTTACTGATCACAAACCCAAACCCTGAACGTCCCAATTAAATTGACAAACATGCGTCGTTTACCTAATGTGTGTCAGTCCCATAGATACTCAACTGAAAGACCAGCACAGCATATAAGGAACTTCCAGTCTGATTACTTTTGGAGTCCTCACCTCACCATTTCTTTATGGTAAGTATGAGACTACCCTGAAGGAGTTCTTCCTCTCTATCACTCTTTTTCATGGCTTTGTGTTTAAGTATTATCTTATTAAGTTAGAAAGGTGTTGTTTTTGTTTTGTTTTGTTTTGTTTTGTTTTGCCCCCCCAGCCTCTATAAAGGGTTTTAACTGTGCTTAGTCTTTAATTTCCTGCAATTATTTAAATGTTGGCCACTGTAAAACCCAAAAACTAGCTTCCAATTAAAATAGCACAAAAATAAGATCATCACAAATTATAGGAAGACTTCCATAAAAATACTAAGGTAGTATCATGAATAAAATTCTTATGGTTTATAAAATTGGAATTTAACATGAAATAATAATATTAGATTTGCATTGACCTAGGTATTTGACATGAATTATCAGATATTCCTTCCAAAAATTTTATGAGGAAATTTCCATTCTCTGTGTTTTACATAAGACTCAGGAAGATTGCACAGCTTTCTGAAAATCATGTTAGTAAAAGGTAGAGCGAAGACTCAGTATCGGGTCTTATCGCATTGCCTGTCTCACCATCTCCCTACTCCACATCTTGAACATTTCTATATGTGCCCCTTAAGGGTGACTCTCTATTTTCTTTCTGTTACATAAGAAACACCTACTCATTTTAGAAAAATATTAAAACATGAAAGTGGAGGTAACTGGGTAGGTCTGAGGGAAGTCAACCAATTTAGATCAAGTTTTACATCTTTTTGATACTGGAACAGAATGGTAGGACGTAGAGACAGGGAAGCTTTAGAAAGATTTGACCTTAAAATTTTTTAAACTGAAACAGTTAAAACTATCATTTTTAAAGTAACAAGCAATTTTTTTCTCCTACGGTGGAGACTAGGAGAAAGAGTTTATCTTTCTTTTGGAAAAATTATTTAATGAACATTTAGTGGAGCATATCTAAAGGCAAGTTCCTTGGGAAGCCATGAATTCTGTGAATTTTCCCTGAACAGATGATTTAGGCTGAGATAGTAAACATTCTACTCAGTAAATGTGTGCTCCTAAGAGAAGAGCTTTCTCATTCTTAATCTGTATGTGCACCATTTATTCCTAAATGCTATGGTTCATTTTGGTTGCTAGGTATATGCACAATAAAATATTGATAAGAGCTCATGAAGGGTAACCTGATTCACACCTTAACATCTCCCCTGATAAACTAGGGACAGGAGAGTGACAGGAATTAGACTAGGTTTTGTGCTGCAAAACTCGAGTGGGACTGTTGGTGTTTACTTTGGATGGAATAAACCAGACTGGAGGGTAATGTACACTTCTACTATTGAGGCTTTCTGAGGGCCACATCAAGCACATGCATGTGGGAGGTGGGATTTCACTTGCGTGGCTGTTCCCATTGTAAATTGTCTTAGGAAAGTCTTAATGGTGAGGTGTGCCTGACTGGAGGAAGGAACGTCTTCTTTACTCCCTTCTCTGGATCCAGGTGTTAACTGGTTCCGAAAACTAAGGCAACATATTGCTCTAGCAGATTCTTGGTGGTGAGCTACCTTCTGCCACATGGGAGCACTCCAGGAGCTGGTCAAGGAGCTAACCTAATAAGGAATTATGATGTTGGCTTGGACTCTAAGAGTAGCCATTTTTAGTAGAGTCAACTGACCATCTATAAAACTTTGTTTTCCATGCTGCAGTCAAATTAGTTGCCCTGTGAAGAGCCACAGAATGACAACCTTAGAAAGGGATGTCATGTTCTTGCTCAGACTGATGTGCATGTGTGTTGGGCAGGCAGGCTAGAGGAGAATGAAAAGCACGAGACTGAGGGTTGGCTTAACAAAGAAAGAACACTACAAGGGCCAACCATGGCTAAAGTAGCTAGATGAATAGAGGACGAAGAATCAAAGACCAAACGTGCATGAAATGGTACCATTAGATTGCTAGAAACATGTTGGGAACACTTTTCAGGGGAGAGAGGGAGCAATTCCCAAAAATTGGGCCACATTTTAAAAAGGAAGAAGTTATTTGGTAATCAGACTTTTGAAACCTAGGCTTTATATATTATCAGATGAGGAGGAAAACAGGGTCAGAAACAGCCTCATCTTTAGCAAAGACCTCTGCTGCTGCGGTGGCAACTCTAGGACAGCTGGCCCCAACTTCTCTTAAGCCCATTAACTGACCTGACCTTCCTACCCAGGGGTCAATGTGTTCAATTCTATAGAGCAAGGCAAATTACTTAATAGGATAAAATGCAAACATACTCTCAAATGAAGACTTACTCTATCTCCCACATCCATGTAGTGACCTGCCCACTGCTACTTCCTGTGGTATTTTAAAAAAAAAAAAAAGGACTCCTTCAAAGAAACCAGTGTTCCAAATGTAAACTTGCTCCCTTGATTCCATGCCCCTTCCCCAAGACTCCTACATAGAAAATCACGTAAAACATTCACTACACTCAACAAGTTTGAGCATAAGGAACTTCTATCACCGTGTGAGAAACTTGGCTCAGATTACATGTATTATATGTTAATATTTTTTATTAATTTATTCAGTAAATATAGAACCCATCTTTGTACTAGGTGCTACATTAGGGGATTAGGAGGTGTTTGCTTTCATGTTGCTTCTGAGCTATTTCTGAAAGGATTTAAGAAGACATATACATGAGTGACTGTAACACAAAACATGGTAATTTGGGAATCACAATATAATGGAGAAGATACAAAGCTTGAAGGAAAATTGATATTGCTGATTTCCTGAGGGAAACCACTCTCTGCCCAGGCTTTGAATTTCTTCTTAAGGGCTTTGAGCATATGAAAGGGATTGGGAAAGTAAATGTATGGCACACACTCTGTGAATGGTTTCTTTTTAACCTAAACCCAAATTGAAATTTTTCCTGTAGGTCTTTGTGCAAGAGAACCTGTATATCAAAGTGGATGTTATGTTCAAGTATGGTTTTTTAAAATAGGAAAAAACTGGAGCAAATAACTTTTCTGTTGTTCCTCTTTTTTTCTGATATAACTTCATAAAAAAGATACAAAGCTGTGATGTAAGAATTGCAAAGTATATACCTCAGAGCAATTATGATCTCAGAATTAAATAGCTTGTTAGATAATCTCTCAAATATGAGCTATTTTAAATATATTCTGGTGGGTGTTCTATCTATCTACCTACCTACCTACTTGATATACCTGGAATAAGAAAGGAAAAACTGTCATCAATTGTGAATATTTGGAGAATGGATTTATTTACTCAGAATAGCTCCTACCATCCAACATGGACCTTACCCAGCAGAGTAACATATATAGGGAACCCATATTCATCTCAGGGGAAAAAACAAACAAACCAACTTTGGATTTGTCCTGACAATTGCATAATTGTTATCTGAACCTCAAAATTCTATTATGAATGTAAGTGAAAAAAAGAATGTCAGGCTCGTGATAATGGCAAGTGTTTCATCCATTAAAAAACAAGCAAATACACGTGTAATACCAGGGCCCAAAACCAAAATCTTCAGTTTGGCTGCAGTGAAACATTTAATTCCAGAGGAAGAGGAGTTGTCTTCTTTCTGGTTCTACCAGTATGAATAAATTTCAAAAGTACTGCACATCTCAGAAAAGATCTACTTGTGGTCATTAAGTGTTGTAAGTTTGACTATTTAGGACTCACTTTTTTTTGAGGCATAATAGATATATAATATTATAGTAGTTTCAGGTATACAATGTAATAATTCAATATTTGTATTATTGAAAAACACAATAAAATCTAGTTAATATCCATCATCATAGTTATAATTTGTTTTGTGATGAGGACCTGTAAGATTACTCATAGCAACTTCCAAATGTGCAATACAATACAGCATGGTGACTATAGTTAATAATACTGCATTGCATTTTGATATATAAATATCAAATCATTATGTTCAGCTCACAATAAAGCTATCAATGCAATCACAGAGCCCATCAAATTCCAGTTAATTAGCTATGGTTAGGTCCTTTTCAAAAAAGTAACTTGCTTGTTCCCAAAGAAGCCCTTTGTTTCTCTGATCCCTGGTCTTAAAGAAATGAGGGCCAGTCTGATTGGCTTTAGAGCTCATCTCCCTTCTTGAACAGAACTGTTCTTCTAGGCAGTTCTGCGGGCCAATGCGCTGTCCTTTTTGATTCAAGTCTCTGAAACAATTCATACCTCACTAGCCTGTTTCAATTTTCTAGTCTGATGCCCTCCAGGTCCTGCCTTTTTAACTCAATCTGTTGTATATTCTTTGAGCTTTTATAAAAAATAAACAAACATACAAACAATACCCATCTTTATACACACTTACACACACACACACTCCCTCCCTACTGCTCTGGTGGGAGTTTTGCCCAGTAATACGTTTGGATATGTAAGTAGGTATATTTACATGACATATGAGAAGTAAATCATGATGCATGCAGTTCACGCGCAAGAATTCCTACCTAGCATTATGCATTCGTTTGGGAAGAATGTTTAAGACAGGTTTTAGAGATGTAGGAAAGACTAGGAGAGGAAATAGTTCCTGCCACAAAAGACAAGAATGGGAAACAGAATGGAAATGATTTAAAATACCAGGATTTCATTTTCCATGAGCTTTAGAGATAAAAACTATATCTCTTTATTTTAGTCAGAAAAAAAATGACACATTTCACTATTTAAAAAAGTAAAAAGGTAAAGAGTTTTTAAAGGTATAAAGATTGCAGAAGAAATCACCTGAATAACAGTGAGGTGTTTTTGTTTCTGTTTAGAAAGCAATAAAGAGGCTATGACAGAATCAGTTGATAAAATGTACCTTAGAAGAAATACCTGTGGTTTGGGAAAAAGCTTGTATTCTAGTGATTTATTTTTATAATCTGACCTGCCCACCAACCTCAGAAAACATTCCATGTCTCCTGCAATCAGAAGTGGTTCTATCAAAGTCCTTGTAGAAATATTAACTCATCTTCAAAGAAGCATGGTAAGTATTAAATTCAAATCTATGTTGCTTTTTTAGGCAGGTGATAGATTATGACTACCTGACTGATTCCCTGTCACTGTTTCCTTGTGACTTTCAGAACTGAAATCACTAAAACCTTAGAGGTTCAACCTTGATCTGTTTTTTAGACTAGATTGGTCTCCCAAGACTTGGGGATGTGTAAAGGACCCAAACCTGTTAGCATGCTGTCTTGGCTTCTGTTTGGGATTGCTGCAGGTTTGGCTCTGACCCTATAGTCTAATAAAGAACCCAGATTCACAATCTATTTTTTTTATCTCTCCCATTTTTCATTAAACGATCCCCAACTTTTCCTCTTTCCTATAAGTATCCCACAATTGGGCTTCTGTCCATGAATTCCAGCCTCTATGTAGGTACCTGCTACCTGCTGTCTGAACTTCCTAATGTCACAAAACATGTCCTGCCAGATCCCACCCACTGCCTATTGTTGAATCCCACCCTTTCCCAATGCTAACTTCTCTCATGCTCTACAAGTTTCCCCCTACCAACTTGTTCTGCCTCCCACATTCAGCCTGGTCTCTGGACTTCAACTTTCCACACAGGCCTGCTATGTCACTGAGCAATAGAAGCAGTTTCTGCCCAGAACCACCCAGGATGAGCTTTGCATGGTTTCCAAAGAGTTGCTGCATGGTCCTTCTTACGATTAGATATACCATATATTTGGAAGAACCCTTAGGTATCATATAGTCCAGTTCCCAGAGTAATGTATATAATCTAAGATCATGTATCTTGTTTATAATTTTTATACAAAGGCACACTCAAGGAATGTATATGTGTTACTAGATATTTCTGATCCTACCTAACTCCCAAGACTCTTAACTCACACTCTACATGGTAGTATTTCAATGAAAATGCACAGGTTATGTTATCTAATACTGAGGGCTGAGGAGCAAATGAATCAATGGATATTTAATTCCTCTAGGCTGTGGAAATCTAAAAGAAATAAAATAAATTCCAAAACAAGCTGGGAACAAAAAGTGATAAGTACTCAAGAATGACACATGGTAAATAAGAGGATTCACACCATCAGAACAATAGGACTCATCTGGGACCCAAGCTGGGCTTTGAAGGATGTGCTTAGATTCTTTAAAATGAATAGGAGATATGGACATTGGGAAAGGTATGTGCTATGAAGTGTGTAAACCTGGCAATTCACAGACCTGTACCCCTGGGGCTAATAATACATTATATATTAATAAAAAAATAAAATTTAAAAAAAAATGAATTGGAGAAGAAAGGAAGCAAACCAGGATACAAAATCATTGGAGTGGGATCCTTCAGGGTTAACTGAACGTACCATGGGACCAGACTGATTAGAACATAGCTTGGTGCTGGACCAAGAGAAGATACCAAAAATACTTATCAGAATCTATGTATCAAAGCTCCTCCTGCCAGGGGAAAGGCTCTGGGTTAGAAAGAAGAATAGGAATTCATGAGACTTAGAAATCTTATTTGAGCTCCATTTCAACTGTGACATAAAACTAGAAGTTCAACCTCTGGACTTCATGTTTTTGGTTCGTATTTTCAAATCTAAAGTAGACATCAGAAAACTACTATTTCTTATGCTCCACAAATAAGTGAAACCATATGATAATTGACTTGTACGTATTGCATGGAGCCCTAGGTGCGGTGCATAAACAATGAATTCTGGAACACTGAAAAGAAATTTAAAAAATAAATAAAAATTAAAAAAGAAAACTACTATTTTTCTACATCTTGTGCATATAGTGAAAGGGTTATATAAAATGTAGAAAAGGCACTTTAAAACAATTTTTGAGAATAGTTGACACACAATACTACATTAATTTCAGGTGTACGCCAAGTTACTTCACCACATGTTATACTATGCTCACTGCAATTGCAGCTGTAGTCTTTTCTTAAAGGACTGTCATGTAACATTGTCAAATGCACTGTTGGTGCCTTGATTTCATAGACTTGACTACACAGCAGCGTCTCCAAATATCAGGCTCGATTTTGTTTAGGGAAATCACTACTGAGTGTCCATTATGAGCCATCCTATTTAGGGTTGTCCACATATGAATCTCATTAGATCCATTAGGGTTTGGAGTTAATTCTGTTGCCCTGAGGTTAGTCTACAATGAGGCTAGGATAGTTCTTGGGCCCCTGGTTGCCCGCAGTGCCACAGACAACTGTAGGCCCACTATCTATTAAGACCCTATGGTTGAGTCTGTGCCTTGGATTTTTAACTGAATTAAAATGCCCTAGAGAAAACTGAAGTTCAGTCTTAAATCCCAGGCTTTATTCTGCAGACCATGACTCTTGCAACTCCCCTGCCAACTTCTAGAAAGAGGACACTGTCTTCTATGACCCAGACTCAAACTAGTGTTCTAAAAACTGTTGCCTGGAGACTTAAGGACCTTTCTCTTCTCACCATAAATTTACTAATGACCAATTAACTCCTGAGCAGTAAATCCTAGAAGAGGTTATTTCTGTCAACCTAAGGAGGGCCCCTTGGGCTACTCCCCCCTCTCCTAGCCTGTAACGCTTTGCAGCCATGCTCACTGTATGAACAAGATATGCCCATGTTGTACACACAGGTTATGATCCCAGTACCAATTTCCATCCTGTTGAAAATGTAAGGGCCTACTTACACCTTGAATTCTTTCCATAATGTAAAGCCCCCAGCAATGTGTCTGTTCCTCATTTAGCTTGCAATATCTATATGCCTCTACACATTTCTTCTTGATTTGGCTGAGAAGCATCCTGTTTCCATGCAGTACTACCCCACTGAAATCAAAGCCTTAAATCTGAATCCTCAGGGCTTGCACAAAGAACATTCAAATCATCTCAGGTGCTTATACCCCCCTGGGACAGTTTCAGCTCCATCAGGCATTCAGATAGCACATTAGTCACACATTAAAAATTCCAGCCCCTCTATCAATGACAGATTTCACACACCAAGCCAAAAGATTCAGACTGGATTCCAGTACCCTAGCTTTTCAGTAAACAGTGCCTCAAATTAAATTACTCTGCCTTGACCTCAAGTGGAATCTGGTGCTCAGCTTTTCTTTTCTGGAGCCATACTTCATGTTTGAAGATGTTCTAATTTCCCCCTTTAGAGATGTTGCTTGTTGCAGGCAATTCCGGTCTCTGAAGCAGGAGATTTGCTGGGCTGCCAGGCAGGGTAAACCTTCTACAGAGCAGCTGGTAAAATGTGTATTGATTGTAGGAAAGCAACATCCAGGCTGATTTTTAAAGCCTGACCTTGTGATTTCATCAGCTTGTTGTGAGGATTTTCAATCATTAATGAGCAAAATGCTCAGGAAAAATTCCGATTATTGCTATAATTCCCTATCTGTGGGAATAGCTCCTTTACAGACCCATATTAAACACAGCTTCAAAGAAAAGCATTGGACATAGGTTTTTAGAAAACCTCACATATGAACTGGCATAGTTTTATGTACCTAAACTTTTGCAAGTGTGAATGTCTGGTTTGGTTGATTTTCAATCAGCTTTATTTGATCTGAAGAAAAGGCAACAATTTACTCTACAAGAAAAGCAAATATTAACAGCTGCCTTGCTGGACTTTTTAACATGAGTACAATTTTTTTAAAAAAGGAAAATTTCCAAGTTTGACAAAATTATTAGATTGATCATGATGTATTTCAGTTATATTGAATTAAATTTCAGTTCCACATAGCTAAATTTTTTCCTAAAGATGTTGCTGTTTGAATTCAAATAAACAATTAATCTTAAATATAACTCTAAAACTAGCTTGTAGGCTTTGTGTATTACATTGGCCTTGGGCATTAACTTGAGAAAGGGAATTAGTGTGATTTAGATAGCTTAAGCCAAATCCAATTTTTAGATTTGTCTGTAAACATAGGATCATGACTATTTTTTGAAAACTTGCTATGTTTCTACAGTTATGATTATACCACAATGAAATGACATAAGATAACAGAACAGGGAAAAAATAAATCTCACATATGAAATTGATCTTGGTATTTATTATAGGTTTGAAACTGCACAATCCTCTTTATCAACTTTAAATCCTATTTCCTGTTTGATTTGACTTTGTACTATACACCTAAAAGCGGGGCATGATACTATACAAAGAGTACAGAGCTAGTAGTTCTGTTCTTGCCCTTTACTCACTAGAACAGATGCTCTGTCTCTTTGGATCACAGGATTCCCCTTTGGAGAATGGACATGATGATTTCTAAGGATAGGTTAGTGCAATATTTTATGATAGTCCCTGTAATTATTACAGTATTTATGATAACACTAACTAGAGCCCTCACTATTAATATTTAAATGTAAAATAGTGATTTATCATGATAATAAAGTTAAAAGTTACACAGACCATTGTTGTATAGCAAAATGGATGAAGTTTCTCAGCATCTTCATCCTAGAGACCTTGTCTTGAGTTGATCATGGAGATATTGTTCTGGTATTTTGAAGGAGAACATGGTTTACCAAGAACCCAAATAATAAGGCCTCTGCATGAAGAAGTAATGTGACACCTAAAGTACAATTCTAAACTAAGTATGGAGATATTAGAGTTGTTTTCCTTGAAGCTTTCTATGGGAAACCCCCAAGACATATTAACAATTCTTCCCACAAATTTCAACTTTTTTCTTTTGTAGCCTGAGGTATCAAATCCCCAAAGTAGAGGAAAATACAAAATTTGTGTGATTCTATTGTATGAAAATTAAACCTCAACAGAAGTTAGTTTTAGGTACCTTTTGCTTTGTTCTTCCTGGCAGCTATTTGCCAGTGTTAAGAGACCCAAGGGAATTTAGGTGGACAGATTTCTAATACAATTTCTAATAATTATCAATATGATTGCTTTTTAAGGACAACTACATGAAAAAAGAAGTTTCAGCTATATTGGAAATGAAAGCTATAAAGGAAGAAAAGGAGGAAATCCTATCAGATGATTAGCCAATTTTTCTAGTAGGCAGGGATGTCTATGGGAAATTCAGGAGTCCAGGGGCTGACCTGTAAGTGTTTGGATTATGAGAGAAAGTGGAGAAAGGTGATTCTCTACCTTTACCCATCTCCTGACAATACTATCCAGATAAATCCCAGTTAAAATCTACAAGATGGTCTGCCATTCTGATTTTGTATAAGGCTTTTCTTGACAAGTACCCAACCATGAGTGGGAATAGAGAAATGGAGCTGACATTCGTTAAACGGTTTTTATTTGACACCATTGGACATTAATAATCTCATTTATTTCTCACATTGAGCTTGTGAAGAAAGTATTATTAATTCCTTTTACAGTTGAAAAACCAAGACTTAGAAAAACACATAGCCAGTGAGTAGCAAGATCAGGATTTTTCTGGCAAAACTCCTGCTTTTTTTCCTGCTATGCTTTGCCATTTCCTGAAGCAGTTGGATTTAGCTAAGTTTAGGGTTTGGCAGGGGCAATGCAATTAACAGACTAGAGGTCCAAGAAATGTAGCAGATCCTGAAAAGGTGTGTCCGAGGACAGTTAGCTGGATGAAAATGCACCTTGTTTCTGCAGTGCACGTTTTTCAGAGTTGTACGTTCCTTTTTCTTTCCAAAGAAGATGATTTAGGGGTGTTTATCTACCACCAAGCCCACCCCAAGACCAAAGGTGAACTACTACAGAGAAGGCAAGCAAAATAAGCTACTCTCTATACCTAGGCATCATGCATCATGCACCACTAGCTGGAAGAAATCTTCACGTTTTCTGGCAGGGGTACTTAATGAATGATTCAGCAGGTTTAAAGAGGTTCCTCCTCCACTCCTATTTGGAGAATGAGAGCTGAACAAGAGCCCCTCATCATCCTGAGACAGGAATACTCTTTAACTTCATCACTAGCTACACTCAGTGCTCTCATATTTACAACCTCACAGGAGCTAGTTACATCATGGACTGTGTGAATAATGGTCCCTGGAGTTTGGCAGGGTACACAACCTACATAGCCAAAAGTGATTCCCTGGTAGGACTCCAGGGATGAGACTGGCTCCTGTATTTGAGGCTAAGCCATTTGTCAACATTCAATATACCAAGATGCAAATGGAAAAAATTTATGCCAGCAGCCAAATAAAAACTACCAGAACGATACAGCTTCCAGTCATTGTTGGTGTCTTCACTTGTCCTTTGTCTTGTACATTCCCACCCCTCAAAGTGGATCTGCTCAATCTTTGTCACTCTCCTGGGAATATATACATCCCTACAAAGTTGACTATATCTTCTCAACAGAGAAAACAGATGTGAGCAGTATGAACTTTCACAGCTTCCAGCTCCCCCATGCTCAGTCATCTGCAAAGGGCTTTAAACCTGAGGAAGAGCCTCATCATCTCCAAATTAAACCCTGCACCTGTGCTCTTAACCCCATCCCTTTCACCCACTCTCAGAACACATTCATCAACACGTTCCATTTCTTCCCTCATTCGGGCCCTCGCATTTCCCATATAAATATGGCATAGCCTCCCAACTGATCTCTCAACTGCCAGGGTTTTCCTCTTTCTATTTATTTTCCCTCCTGGACTAGAATTATCTTTCCAAAAATATGTTTTCATCACATCAACTCGTCAGCACCTAGCATTTCACACAAGATTCTTCACAATTTGTCAGCAACATTGTAGTCTTGCCTCCCATCGGGTTTTGTCATCTATTTGACATTATGACCATACCTTTGCACAGAGGCATAAAGCAGAGTATCATCAGAAGGTTGCATAATTTGTGGCATTTTGAGAATAGACAGTATGTTATTTCCTTGGAATTCCCAGTGCTAATCCCCCAGTGCTAATCAACTCAGATTATAAACAACCAACAATATTTATTAAATAAATTTTATGTCATTCCCCAAGCTTATCTCCCTAACCTCAAATTTTCTTTCTTTCTCTGCCACCAGAGTACTATTCCTGAGAATATTTTTGCTATCTCCCTACTTACAAATCTTCGACAGAGCTTTACTCATATAGAATAACTAAGTACTTTCTCCATACCCATATCCAAGGTAGCCATAACTTCTCCTTTATTTTTTAAAATTTTTTATTTTTTTCTCCTTCATTTTATACTTCTGTTAAAACATCCTTATCTTATAGCATACATTATGAACTATACTTTAGTAGCTCCCAGAACATTCTAAACTATCTCATTTTTGTCTTTTTATAAACTATTATCAAGATCTTAGATTGTCATATTCTTCCATGTCCACTTGCTATGGTCCTAATCTTCCTTTACGACTCTGTTGAAATCTTACCTCATTTAAGAAGTCAACTCAGATCTTCCCAGGCAGAACTAACCTACCCAAGCCATGCTGTCATAGCTCTGCATCTGTACCTTTTTACTGCAATGAGCAATTTATCCCTTGAATCAGATTTACATGTTAGTCTCCCCTATCAGAGTGAAAATTACTTGTTGGCATAACCCATATCTACATATTCCTCAAAACACCTAAGACAGTGCTGTGAGAATGACAGTTTCTCAACAAGTATTTATTGGTTTTAATTAAGCAGTATTAAACTTACTGATATCAAAGCAGGGCTGTTGATAAGAAGAAAAAAATAAGGTATGTTTTATTACTTTAATTGTGGGGTTTCCCAAAGAATGAAGTTAATACAGCACCACCATGACAACAGTTTATTTTAATTTTGTGAAACTTTTATACATTAAGTAATGAAAGTTTGAACCCTTTTAAATTTGAATGATTTGAATGACTTGTGGGCACTCATTTTGGTTAGTATTAATAGCACAGGAAATGCATTCCATAGTTACAATGTGAATCTTATCACTTTTATTGGTTAGCTATTAGGACACATTTCTCCCTCACGCACATTGGAAAACGATTCACTTAAATGAATTTTACACAGCACAATGGAAAAGACAGTGGTTTATTCATTTATCCATTCGTTCACCCAAAAGCAGCTCTACTAAGTGTGAATGAAAATATTCTTTCATTACTCTATTCATAGCATCCCCTCAACTACAAATTTTTCTATAGCTCACCTATCCTTAACTCCTACTCAATTGTGTTAAGATGGTTGTTCTTTCTGCTGTTATGATGGTTGATTTTATGTATCAATTGACTAAGCCATGACATACACATGTGAAACATTATTTCTAGATGTGCCTGAGAAGGTGATTCTGGAAGAAATTAGCATATGAAAGCAGACTGATCTCCATGGTGTGGATGGGTATCATCCAATCTGTTTAAGGTCTGAATAGAACAAAAAGGTGGAGGAAGGGAGAATTCACTCTCTCTTCCTGACCCCTGGAGGGGACATCAGGATTCACTTTACTTTGGACTGGGATTTACACCACTGGCTTTCCTGGATCTTCAACTCACAGATGGCGGAGCATGGAACTTCTCAGCCTCCGTAACCACGAGTCAATTCCTTATAATAAACCTCTCTATAGGAAGGGAGAGAGGAAAGGAAGGAGGGAGGGACAGGGAGAGAGAGAATCTCCTACTGGTTCTGTTTCTCTGGAGAATCCCAATATACCGTCCAAACCTACCTCTCCATCTAGGTTCTGAATTTCCTCAGGGTTCTCAATCATTGAATTCTTTGCATCTTTGAATTCTTTCTTTCTTCTGACTCTTTAACTTAAAGGGCTGTGGTTGGTAGAATTATAAGGTGATTCCCAAGATTCCCATCCCATCTGGCGTATGTGTGTTATGTAATGCCTTCCCCTGCAGTATGGGGAAAGACCAGTGACCTTGATCCTAATGATGGGATAGTCATTCTTGTGATTTTATTAGGGTAAGGTCTTACCCTAATAACTGCTATGACAGATTAGAGATGCATTCTTGGACCTTAAGAGCCATGCTAGTAATGGATCATATGATTAGAACCTGAGGGTGACCACTAGAAACTAAGACTGATCCCCTGCTGAGGCCAGCAAGAAAATAGGGAGCTCAGCCCTATAATTAAAAAGAACTGACTTCTTCCAACAGCCTGCACATGCTTAAAAAACCCCTTGGGCTTCAAATGAGAAGACATTCTAGCTGACACCTCCCTATCAGCCTGGTGAGACCCTGAGCAGAGGATACAACTACACTGTTCCCAGACTTCTGACCTATAGAAACAGTGAAATAATAAATTCATGTTGTTTTAAGATGATAAGTTAGACAGCTGTTAGATTGCATATAAAACTAATACAAGAGTGCAGGCAATAAATATTTGTCAGGTTAGTTATTAGGCAGCTACAATGAGAGAGGTGCTAAGTTAGGCATTGTGCACAAATCATCTCACTTAATCTTCACAATCCACTGAACTTGGTTTTATCACGAAATGGGCAAGAGAAGTTAGATGTAGGCAAATTCCTGGCATTATCTCAGAAGTAATGTGGTCTCTGAAACCCTTCAAGGAATGTGTAACAAAAAATGGCATGTTTAGATACTATATATTAATATAATGAGGTGGGAAAGAACATATTAATCTTAGTAGGATTAATTCCTTGGCTGGAATGGAAACAATATATGTTTTGGAAAAAAATATTTGGTTAAAACACCAGAGAAGCATTTAGGTCCTAGGTGGCTGGTGTCAACTGAGACCAAGAATTCAGAGAGAAAAAAACAGTGCCTTTGCATAAGGCAAGCACACAAATTTTTGTTTGGTTTGAAAAAAAAAAAAAGGAAAAAAAAATAAGCACGAAAAGAAATATAAGGGGACCTAAGGATGAACAAAATAGATGGAGGAACTACCAGTTCAAGCATTTGAAATTAACCCTCATGCTTAATAGTCTCCAAAGGCCATGGATGATAAGAATACAAACAGGGATATATTTGAAGATAGAGATGTTAATAGGTTTCTCAATGACGAAGTAGTTTTATTGTGGAATGTATAGATGAATAGTAGAGAGCATTTAAAATCTCAGCCCAGTACATGCACAGGGCATGGCTAAAGAATTGGAAGGAATTCTGCCTGGGATCCATGCCCAGAGCCGTTACGTATGGAAAGCAAGAGGTTGGGAGCAAAGTCAGGGTAATTTAAAGACTGTTTTAAGAAATAGCTGTATAATCAGGCTCTTTCCGTGGGCTATAAATGTTGCATGAGGTCCCTCCCCTCCAGAAAAATCCTGAGGAGAATTATCAAGACAAACAATTTTCTGAGTAAGACCAGAGTTAGAGTTCACCCATTTAACTAAAATGAAGGCTGCAGTTGTCCTGTCCCATCCATTCATCCTTTTCATTCAGAAAAGTGGCTTATTGGAGCAGGAAACCCATACATACTAGCTACATAATTAATCAATGCTCTCTTTCATTTGTTATTACAGATGGAAAACCAAACTCACCAGACACTGGAGAAAAATAAATAGCACCAAAGAGAATGACCAAGATGAACAATTTACTCCAGAAATAATTAACAGACCAGAGCTTTTCACAAATACTTCTTAATGAATTCAGTGAGATCCAAGAATATGTTACATCTCTAAAATATAATAGGTTGCTGCAAAAAAGTATATATATATATATGTATATATATATATATATACATATATATATATATCAGGAAATGACAGTGTTCTTACAAATCAAAAAGAAACATTGGATTTCTGTTACTGCTTAGGATGTAGAAATCAGCAAGAATGTTGTTCTCACCCTAAGGAGAGAAAGACTGGTAGTCTAAAAAAGTCCTATTTTTTTCCCCCAGCCCTTCAGGGAGCTTACATTTTTACAAGGTAACAGGCAAACTTACATAATTACAAGGTAACAGGCAAACTGAAATCCAAAGGTCAAGAAGCCCCTCTGAGGAGACATGGAACACACAACTCTTTCCCTCTGCCTAGAACAAAGAAACTAGAAGAGTTGGCCATCACAGAAATAGTTAAGAAAAAAACAAAACAAAACAAAAAACGTTAACACGTTCTTTGAGGCTGAGTGTGAGCTAATAGAATAATTGAGAATTCCCAGAATTCCAGACACAAGAAAAGTCTGTGCCCTTGGCAGAAGCCTTCTGACAGCCCTCCACTGAGTTCTGGAAGGAACAATGGGGCCTGAATAGAAGACCTGAGGAGACCGCCTTGCTTGTGTGGGAATTTAGGACCTACTTACATATGAGGTAGGAAGAGGAGAATCTAGAGAAAATCCCATCTTGCACCCAACGCTCTGCACAAGAATAATGTAGTGGCCACCTGCCATTGGGGGACAATTGGGAAACCTGCCCACTCATCCTGCCCTATGCTGACACCACCAGAAGAGGCTTTCTGACCCTCGGGAGGGGCAGGAAACCCACTCCTACTCACCCTGCACAGATACAAGACACAGGTTTTCACTGTTGGGCTGGAGCAGGAATGCTGACCCAGCCCCATCTCTGAGGATCAAGCCTAAATCCTGCCTAAACTGAGGCAGGAGCAGGGAACTGAGAAGGCCCTAGCACCAAGCACCAAAAGCCTGCCTCAGGAGGGAGCAAGGACATAGAGAGACACCATCTCTACAGTACAGAAAGGGCCCTCTGGAAGCTTCCAGTGGAGCAGGAATATTGAGAGAAACTTCTGGTAATTCAGGTCTCACATTAAACATAAAGTAGCAGCAAACTGAATTTAAAACCTGTGGTAGCTCTGGGCTTTTCCACAACATAGAGTGAAAATACAAAAGAAAAAAATATGAGAGAAAAATTAAGAGATACGGAGCATCACTTCACAAGTTTCACTCTCCATAAAATCAGAGTTCTTGAAAAAGAGAACAGGGTAAATAAACAGATTAATAAACAGATTAAAGGAGTAATAGATGATGATTTTCCAGTGCAAAAAAAAAATCACGACTCTAAACATAGAGCCTTCCCAGTGCTCAGCAGGATCAGTGGAAAAAAGAACCCAACCTAGATGTATCTTTGTAAAAACATAAGAATACGAGGGCCAAATTCAAGAACCTTAAACTTCCAGAGAGAAAATAAGGTAACCTGCAAAAGTACAATAATCAGATGGGTTTTAGAATTTAAATCAACAATACTGAATGTCAGAGGACAGTGAAACACTGTGTTCAATGTGTTAAAAATTATTTTGAACTGCTAATTCCATACCAATCAAACTAACCAAGTGTGAGTTGAAAAAAACCAACAAGAAAGTCTCTAATATGGTGGACATTCTGCCCATGGTCTGACAAATTACCACTATAAATGGGCACCATATATACTGGCAGCTGTGTCAACAGTAAGAATCACACAGTGGGGGCACCTAGGTGGCTCAGTGTGTTAAAGCTTCTGCCTTCGGCTCAGGTCATGATACCAGGGTCATGGGATAAGCCCCACATCAGACCCTCTGCTCAGCAGGGAGCATGCTTCCTCCTTTATCTGCCTGCCTCTCTCCCTACTTTTGATCTCTGTCAATAAATAAATAAATAAATAAATAAATAAATAAATAAATAAAATCTTTTAAAAAAAAATCACACAGTGGCCCTTCATCTGTCCTCTGGGAGGTTTTACTTTGTCAGTTATTCTCCATGGTCCTCTCTGGGGTTCTGGAGTGGGGGTTGGGTCTATGCCTCCCACAGGATCCTCAACTTTTGCAGCTTGCTTCTTCCACAAGCAAGTTTGGATGAGGGTTGTTTTATTAGACCAGGGTTGCTTTAGACCAGGGTTTCTCAACCGGTAAAATAACATTTTTGGGCTGCATAATTCTTTGTTGTGGGGAGATATCCTGTGTATTCTGGGATATTTAGCAGCAATCCTGGCTTCTATCCCCTAGTAGTGACAATCTCCCTATAGGGACGATCAAAAATGTATTCAGACATTTCCAAATGTGCCCTGAGAGGCAACACTGTTCCTTTTTGAGAACCTCTGTTTTAGGAGGTTAATAGCCTTCCCCATGGGGTTTTCAATTTCATTGGCAATAAAATTCTTTCAAAAATATGTAAACTATTGATCTATTTGTTATCACGCATTTTCAGACACTAGCAACCATGCAATAAACCCAAAGTTTATTCCTAGACATAATTTTCATGCTTGATTTCTTCACTCCTGTGGGGCCTTCGAGCTAGAGTGGGAAGGCAACACCTGAATCCTGATGAGCAACAGTGGATCAAAGACTCTTTCAATCTTATATCCTGCAGTTTGTATTCTAGGAAAAAGTTGGCTTTTCCATTCCTTTGTGGCATCCAATTTCTAGATTCTATTTTCTTTCATTTCTGCTTCCAAACTAGCCAATTCTTATCTAAACTCATCTCATTCTTGTAATACCTTAGCCAGTAGCAGCCAACACAGATGTTCAATCTGACTCTTTGCAACAACTTCCTGAAAGTTTCAGGTTCAGTTGGCATATGGTCTCTTTCAAAGTGGTCGTAAATAACAGTTTACCATAAATGCTCCCACTGTACAACAGTTTTCATAGGGTTCCAGCCTTCAGTTTGATTTTGTGCAATCTGCCACCCAGCCACGAAGTTACAAATTTTATGATTTGCATTTCTGTACCAGTTCACATGCAGGTACTGGTAGTAGTTAGGTTAAATGCTCTAATAAACAGTTCCCAAATCCCAGTGGCTTGGCATGATAATACCCTTATTTCTTGCTTAAATCATATTCCCGTTTGAGTCAGTGTGCAGGGGATATGTGTTCCACTCTGTCATTGAAGGCACCCAGAATTTTCCCATCTTGTTGCTTTTTTCTCTCCCATGTCCTCAGAATCTCCTGGTCTTCTCCATTTAGGTGGTGGATAAAAGAGAGAGAGTTGCATATCGGAGGTACTTGTGCACCAATTCTCCAAGTGGGCCCATCACTTCTGTCCCTGTCTTATTAGCCACAGTTCTATCAGGATATCCTTCTAACTACAAAGAGCCTGGAAATGTAAGAGCTGTGCACAAGAAAAAGAAAACAGGAATATATGAATACTGGAAGCACTAGTGATTTCTGTCACTAAAGTTAAAGAAAAATAGCAATTCTGAGGGTTTTAAGAGAAATAGATTTTAAAAGATTTTAATGGATTTAAACTCAACAGATTATTTGATTGAGAAGCTAGAAATCTTACTAATGTATGCTAAAAAGCATATACTTATTTTATCTCTAGATAGATCATAGATAGATATTCTTTCTCTTTCTCTATATTCTCAGTAAGAAAAAAGTAAAAGAAGAATAACATAGGAACAAAATAGTCTAGGGAAAAAATAACAAAAATAAAACTGGGAACTTCAGGAGGGAAAAAATAACTGTGCAAATTGATTATATTCTAAAAATAAAACAAACATAAAGCATGATTTCAAGGAGCTGATGGGATAAACAACAAAAACAAAAAGTCTGACCCTGATATTTGAAACCTGTCCTTTGTGTGGGACAAGTTTAGAGACACAGGAATAAACTGTCCTGAATCTCACCACTCACAGTAAATAATGCTTACATAATATGATGATATAGTATATGAAATAATTTGTTTTAAAATGTACTCTAGAGAAAAAAATATAATTTAGTCATAGTTATGAAACAGAATCTGAAGATTTTTCTTTTTTGACAATGTTAAAGAATATTCTATATATGAATTCAGAAAACCAAAATGAACAAAGATACAGAAGTGTTCAGAATGATGACTATCCTGGCCTTTGGACAGAGGAGAAATTACTACAGTTATAACTAAAAGAGAAGAACAGGGCCAATGGCACTTGTTCCAAACATTGTCACTCCTAATTGTTGTTATACTACTGTGAATATTATTATGTCTGGAAAAGTTTCTCAAAGATGTTTCTCTATAGTGTTTTGTTTATTGATAATTATCTGCTATTACTTGAATTTAGAAAATCCAGGACTATTGTGAAAAGTAGGCAATTTTTCCACCAATTATTGCTTTGTGTGAAAATGGGGCTAGTGACTGGGAGATAGTAATAGCATTAGATTAGAACTACCTTTGTGAAAGCCTCACTCTGTAGGGCTCCTTCTATAGTTCAGATAATGTATCCTAGTTATTAGGGGTCTGAGGCTTATCAAAAGAGATGGAATTAATCATGCTGGGTTGTTTGATATGTTTTGGAGAATGGACATGACTCCACTAAAATGAAAAAAGCAAAATAATTTTCTGAGGGCTTTTGAATGCTAAGGTTACCCTCCTGTTCCCCCTATCGTCCATCTCCAGATTAAAGCTTGGAGCAATCATCAGATTTTAAAGTGAGCTGGGGAGATGGGTGGAGGCAGTCTGCACCTGGAAACCATTTTCTTGATTTGTGCTGGCTGGAGTCCTGGAGATATAACAGCGAGTATGCCTCTCTGGGATTTCTTTGAAATCTGGGCAGGATGATTTGTCTGAAGGGAGGAATTGGGGGACAGAGGGTGGGGAAAAATTCATTCCTGGTTGCCACATTGTTGTTCTGCAATGGAGGAACTGGCCTGACTTGGGTTTGAGTTGAAAGGAAATCAACAAGCAGCCTCAAGTATGCAGGAATCTGCTGCCCTGAACTTGCCAATTTTTCAAACATAACTGGCTATTGTATCCACTGTAGGGGGTTGCCAACATCAAGGCTCACGATTCTATGTTGAAGATCTTTCCAATAGCTGCACAAATTACAATGTGTTTTCATCTGCTTTAGCACATTCAAAGAATGACAAATGATTACCTCTTTGCTTACATTACCTGAAAATGCACAGTAATAAATTTGCTTATGAAATTCCCTTTGTTGTGTCATTAGGCATTCACATATTTGAAAGGTATTTTTTTTTCCTATTTGTACAAACTAGTAAGCTCCAAAATGTGAAATGTACTTTGTCCAAGAAGCAGGGCAAAAATGCAACAGAACGAAAAATGTATTAATTTATGTGAACATTTTTCATACGATTTTACACAATATTCAGTGCTGAGTTTGTACCTCAACCTTCTGATTGTCATGTCGTGCAAAGCTGTAAAGCCAATGTTTAAAGGCACAAACTATAATAAGAATAACATTTTTTGGAGCGCCTGCTTCATGCTAGGAACTTTATACACATTATTTCTAATCCTCTAAGTAACAATGCTCAGGACAGGTACTAATAATTGTAATTTAATGAGGAGACAATTACACTAGGAGAAGCTAATGGATTCCCTGAGGTTATGCAGCTAGTAAAGGTTTGCTCCCAGACTTGCACTGCAGACACAGAGACATCAGACCTCATGCTCTTTAGATCAAGCCTGTGTGTTATGCATCATTTTACAAATTCTCTCTTCCCTTTAGTAGAGCAATTTTTGGACCTAAATGTCATGCTGTTGTTTTCCTACAAAAGACGCTGAATGTCCTGATGACCAGGATTTGAATTTTGACTCTACAACTTATGACTTTGTAACCTTGGGCAAGACTCTTACTATGCAGGACACTAAATTTCTCCATCTGTAAAATGGATACAATTAGCATACCTATGCTATAAGACCAGTTTAATCAGTTCAGATTAAAGAGAGTAAGAAAAATTCAATTACCTAATAAGAAAACTAAAGGAAATTTAGAGGAAAATTCAATCCAAAGAAACATAACTAATAGTCAATATAAGCCAAAATTTCTTTATCATATCTTTCCATACAGTCCAATGTGTATAATAGGCCTCTACATAGTTTACCTTATTTCTCTTTTCTCTCAAATCTTCACAATTAAATACCTATTAATTAGGAAAACCTAAAATAATTCCTTTGTTAATATAATCACTAATAGATTCATTCATTCATTTTTTAACTTATAATATTTATTAAGCAGCCACTACATACTAAACCTGGAGCTAGCTACTTGGAATATAGGTATAAAAGACCCAGTTTCTGTCCTCAAGAAGTTAATTTTCTGGTGGGGAGTAGAGAAAGCAACTGTTTATATTCCAGGGTCATATTTGCTATAGTAGGGTCTAAATAGTGCACTGTGTCAGTCCTACGCACTGACTGTCTAGCTCTTAAAAGCTGATACCTAAAATGAGATGTGATGGATAAGTGGAAGTAAATCAGGCAAAGAAAGT
Organism: Mellivora capensis; assembly: GCA_004024625.1. Lineage (NCBI taxonomy): Eukaryota > Metazoa > Chordata > Mammalia > Carnivora > Mustelidae > Mellivora > Mellivora capensis. Next base: position 22,064 of record PISX010005984.1, on the reverse strand, counting down.
GAAGGAGAGGCAGAGGGCATCGCAGAGGGAGAGAGCAGTGTGCACAAAAGCACAGCACCATTAAAATGCAGGACACCCACCATTAACTGCAAATAGTTCAGGCTGGTACAAGCACAGGGCACAAAGACAAGTGACAGGAAGTCTAAAGAGGTAAGCTCAAGCCCCAAGGACCCAAATTATCAAGTCCACAGTTAGTATGTTGTACTCAAAAGAGATTATGCTCTGGAGAGAATAGGTGAGCAAGGGTAAATCTGAAGAGTGTACAAATGACTAGGGTCTTCTGAGTATTCTAATCTAGGAATCATTTTAATTTGGTGAGTTGAACTGTAGCATGTCCATTGTCCATGCCATCAGCTGGAGAACAGTTAAATGTCAGCAAGTTTATAAAACAAGACATGCAGAGTTTAGTAAGAAGGCAATTAAGAGAAGAAAATAGACATAGCGGGTTTCATAATAAAATTTTCTTAATGAATGAACAATACTGCTGATTATGCTAGCTTATAGGAAGGAAATTTGCTAAAAGTTTATGTAATTTTTATGATATAAACTCCTCCAGGTTGAATGATATCACCATGGTCTACCTACATTAGGAAATAAGTACCACAGAAGAGGAGCCAGGGAGAGTGGTGACAAGAATTGCCTTTCTTGAAACATTCACAGTCTCTTGTACCTGCCTAGTTGAAGCATGTCATTTCTCAAAGTTGGAATACACATAAGTTTTGGCTCAAGTGCATTAGGCCTTCATTTACCCAAAGTAAATGCTAATTGGAAGATCTGTCTTATAAACATTGCAATTAAAAGGAATCATTCTTTTGAAAAATTTCCTGTAGAACAAGGTTCCCAGCCTAGCCTAAAATTGCCTACTTGGAATTCAGTTGTTTCTTTCAGTCTGTTAGGTACCATTCCACAAGGATACTGTTTGTGTGGGGCAATGGGTAGCCTTTGAGAAAGAATGAATACAGAGGAGGCAGGTAAGTCCTACTGAATGTCAGTGTAACAATCTGCAGAGGCTAGAAAAAAGCAAAAGGATACTTCTGACTCAGATGGTCTTTTGGTCCAGACCCCATGCACTTCTGACAGAAAAGGGATTGGGGTGGAGACAGGTCACTAAAAGGAAATATTGAGAGAATTATTTGCATAAACATCATCTTGATCCCTTGGGAACACAAGATGGCACTGATTTGGCACTTAAAAGCCAAGTAAGCTGATATCTAGAGTTTTTACCATGTACCATGTACTGTCCCAAGCATATTTTAAATCACTGAATCCTCTCAGCAATCTTATGAAATAAATATTGGTTTTATTCATAAAATTTTAAGTAAATTGCAAGATAGGTTAAGAAACTTGTCTGAGTTCACACAGCAAGTAAGTGGGAAAGCTGGGAACCTAGTCACATTCAGCCTCCAAAGCCTATGCTGTTAACCATTGTGCAATTTAAAGGAGACGGGGAGAAGTTCTTCCCTGTGAGTCCATCTGCAAGGGTCCCAGGGCATGGTCATCATTTGCATTTGTGTGCCTCATGTGGGCTTTCCACAATGAGAAACTTTGTTTCAGGATCTCAGGTGCATGACTTCAATAGCCCCCAACTTGGACCAGGGAAAGCAACACTGGAGTTGGAGGGTAAGGGAATTTGAGGGAGCCAAAGGGTTTATCACAAGCAATAACAACGTGCACTGGAAGAGGAGAGGAGAAAGATCAAGTAAATTGTGTTGAGAGTGGTATTCATGAGTCCACATTGGGAACCCCCTTCCCTTCATCTCTGAGATATGGGAGAGATAGCAAAGGAAGTTCTCCCCATGGAGGGACGACAACAGTCAGTCAGGAGATACTGTTCATGAAAAAGTAGTACGATCCAACTTTGGGTGGGGCCTGAAAACATGTTTATAATTATTAACTATAATTAATACTAGTGTCCAAAAATTCCCAAATGATCTCATATAGCTCACTTCAACTGTAAAACACTAAAAAGAAGTACAGTGAAATTGTGAAATGATCCAACAAGTTCCAGTGGAACTTGGTCAGGAGTTCTCACAAATCTCAACTTCTTTATATCCCAGTGTAACAAATAGGAAGTTTTAATATGCAGGAATATAGCAGTTATTCTCTAGCTTGTAAAGTTTAAAGTTAAGAACCTCAGGAATAACAGATCAATAGCATCCCAGCTTATGACTCAGACCTATATATGAAATTTGATTTTTTTTTTTTTAAGAAAACAAACTGTTATTTGCCACCGTGTCTTTTAATCCCCCGAGGGGGTGCACCATTCCTGGAAGTACTATAATACCAGGTCAATGCGTGGAGTGGAAAGAGCAAGCTCCTATTCCATCTCCCTGCTCCAAAAATCCATTTAATATATTGTCCTCAGATAGAGGACGCATCAGATATTAAACTGATAAGAACAGATACTACACTTGATCTTAGCCAAAAGGCCGAGAAGCGATTGAAATTTCATTTTTAACCATGGATGTCCTAGGTCTTTCTTTCAGCACTGTTTTGCAATGCTAATGTGACCAAGACCATATGCCAAACTAACACTTCCATAATAAATGGGGATTTAGATGTTATACACAAATGAGATACATGATTCCATCTCAATTAAATGCAATGTAATCATGCATGATGATGTTGTAGAACTGGTCTAACAAAGGAAATCAAGCTTGGCAAATCATCCCAGAAATAACAGAATTTCAAAATAAAGGTCTAAATTTTTCAAAATAAAAATAATTTTAATTCATCCTAGGTGAAGTTTTTCATAAAACATAATATTGTAAAAACAAAAAGATGACACATAGTATCTGTAAAATCATAAAGGTACAAGGCCATTTTCCTAGAAGAAAAATAGTAACTGGAACAAGCTTGAAGAATTCTCTTTATGCAGTATTCTCAGACAGCTAGCTACCCTACAAAGTCCTACTTAACCTGTTTCTGGGTGTCAGAGACTTTATATCTGTTATCAGTTGGGTTGAGGAAACATTCTAACAGTACCCTCTTACTTGCATTTTTCTACAGGCTTAAGAACTTCCTGGTTAGGTAACTAATTTCTTCTTTGTAATGATTATGTTGTTGTAATCATAACCAAACTCCTTTTCTTTTTAATGCCTCATCCTGAAACTTATTTCTGTCTTGCACTGTAACTCGCTATGCCGAGATGTAAAATACATCTCCACGAGTCAACAGGAACATCATAAATACTCTATTATGGGACACTAATGAAAGGCACCACCAAGGTATCCACTGTGCTAGCTTAGCAGAGGGTGCATCAAAGAGCAATAAATCAGTCACTGTTAACAGCTGATTGGTAGTAATTAACATGTAAAATATGGTCTGTGTCATATATACAGCTGCAGATCTCCTAATCTACTGGTAAACTGATACACATATAAAATAACCAGTATATTAACATCAGACTGTGCCCACTTGCCTTTATGTTCCCTGACCTCTCTATGTGCAGATAACAGCTGAAACTAGGAAACTACCTCTTTTGGCTGAGTAATGTCCCTCCCACATGGCCCCTGGAAAACATAAGTGAACTTAGCAGGTTCAGGATGAAGATGGCTGCAAAATACTCAGAATAATGGTGGCTATGGCAATTCCCCCGCAAAACAGCCATTTGTTATTCTAACAACAGGCTCCTTGCTTAGAATATCAGCTGGGTGAGCCCGGTGGTGGGTATTATAGAGGGCACATATTGCATGGAGCACTGGGTGTGGTACATAAACAATGAATTTTGGAACACTGAAAAAAATTAAATTAAATTGAAAAAAGAAAAAAGAAAGAAAATCAGTTCAATGATCACTTAGACAATGCTGAGTTCTGTAGATCAATAGAGAGATGGTTAGAGCTATGTTGGTTCCCTCTGGACCCCTTACTGAGTATTTACTTATTCCATATACAGCCCCCATCCCCACAAATCACAGCCAAAACAGTCTTCCAGAGCCTGGCATTTCACAGAAAGAGAGCCTCTTTGGGAACCTAAAGAATAAAACTCAGTGGGGAGTTTAGCCTCTGGCTGCTTTATAAAATAAATACTTCAACAAAACCATTTACATAATGAAACTGTATCATCCATAAGAGATTCAGGAAATTATATCAAATGAAGCTGAACTACAATTTAAGGATATGTTTTAGGGAGTAGATAAGTGAATCTTCTTAATCCACATAGTTTTATATTTTGTTCTTTTTTTGGACAAAGATCTCTTCACTCAATTTTAGAATGGAGAACACTCATTGGAAAACAACAGCTGTTTGCTCTTGCCTGTATACCAATTTTCATAATTTATCTGGAGCAGCTTTTAAAATTTGTGGCACTTTTTTCATTCTTTAACCTTGTCACTCACATACTTGGTTAACAAGTTGGTAGATGATTGGAGCCTCAGGGACACCCACTGTTAAAAAACAAAGGAGGTATCCGAAAATCACTCTGAACTTCTCCCCTTAAAACTGAGCTGTTCTTACTTGAAGCATGGATTTCTGTTGTCACACACTTAACTATGCCCTGCCAGAAAAAGGCAGCTCTGCACTCATAAGCACTACTATGCATTTGCTGGTGCTTGTGCTAGATTCCAGAACCCTTGGATATTATTCAGTTTGTTCCTTTTTGGAGACTGCCAAAGGAATGTTTTGACATAATTCAAGAAAGGCAGTCAGAAATTTGCATTCTGAGTTTTCTGCAAATCATAATGTAATTTCTTCGGAATTCCCTGGATCCTACTCTTAATTTTTTTAACATGGTCTCTTGATCAACAGGAAATTTCTTGTGAGGTTGGAAAAACTCAGATTAAAATAAAAGAATAATAGAGTTTTAAATCTTAATGAATAACATAATGAATACTCTGATGTCCAATAAACATTTTAATTAATTACTTTTATTCTTATTTTCTAAGAAGCTCTTGCATTTCCAGATTCCTAAGTGATTTTGGACCATGCTCCCTCAATATTATAGCTGTCACCATTGAACATTTATTGAGTACAAGGCACCATAATTATTTGAGTTCTGAAACTAATCAAGGACCACTTTTGGAAATGAATAACCATACCTAATTAGCACATAGTCTCCTTTCCCTGCTCCCAAACTGAACCACCTGCTTTGGGCTACTGAAAGGTCTCAGAGAGACTTTAATCCTTGTTTTCTGGGTAAGGGGATGACTAGGGGTAGTTGATTGTTAAAAAAAAAAAAAAATTACTGATGTCATATTATTAACTGCATTTGATAAGTACAGCCAGCAATTTCAGTGGGTCATACCCAGGAAGAATTTGCAGCTAGTGTCAAATATGATGAATAGAAGAAGCAAATACAACTTGTCCTGATATTTTCAATAGCTTCAGAATTTCAACTCACTCAGAGCTATTTCTCCAATTACTCTGATATCCCAATAAACAAACTGTAGGTGGCCTCTAGGTCTGGACCTATTATCCCGATTATATAGTAAGGATAGGCTAGGTCATGCTGTCATAAAAAAGTAAACCAAAAATCTCTGTGACCTGGCACAAGAAAGGCTCATTTCTTGCCCAGGGCAATTCTGACACAGGTCAGATGTCTTCTCAAGGAAGCTGTCCTCCATGCAGTGTCTTACTGATCCAGGCTGTTTTGATTTGCAAACCTGCCATAATAATGCGCAATTTCCAGATCACCTCAGTAGGGGAAGAAAGAGGTGAAGAGACTCCCACCAGTTCTTAAATGCTTTGGCCCAGACTTGATAATGGTCTTACAACCCATTGGTTAGAAATATTCCTGTGCCCTAACTACAAAAGATCTGTGAAATGTGGAGGAGCACATGGATGTTTGGGGAACAGTAAACATCTCTGTCAAAATGATCTAAAGCATCGGCTACCGGTATGTCACAATGCTAAGAGGTAGATATCACTATTAATCTAACCTGCGAGATGATAAAAATTGAAGCACAGAAATAGAAGTAACCTTTCCAAAGTCACAAAGTGGTTCAGTCAGGGATTAAATCCAGGTAATTTGGCTCTATAACCCACAATTCTAGCCATGACAGTATGCCATTTGCACAGGGTCATTATTAATTCTCTGTGGTTTTGGCAAACCATTAGATTTTTCTTAGTTGTCTCATTTGCAAATTAGGGAAAAGGCTATCTATCCATTGGACTTTACTGATCACAAATAAAGCCACATATTGTGCAGACGGAATTTTTACCATTTTTGAAGTGCATTACATGCCAAGGATGTTGTATTTTTTTTTATCTACTATAATCCCCAGAATAGCCCAGTAATGAGGAGGATGATAATGACAATGATGATTAGGATGATATCTGACATTTACTGAAAACTTAATACCATTCTCTATACTACACATTTAACATAAACTATTCCATTAAATCTTCATTAAAAATACCATGCTCAATTTTATACTCTCTTTACAAGCAAAGAAAAGGATGTTAAGAAGATGTCAAATAATTTTACCAAGGCCAATTATGTGACAGAGCTAGGACTCAAAAACCTCCCCTCATTTCTACTACACTGTTCTGTATCCTACTGAATAAGTTATTTAAGAAGTATTTAAAAAATGAAAATACTATGTCAACTTAAGTTATTATTACTTATTAATTTTTTTTAATCTGTGGTAAAATTTCTGTTTTTACTTTATCACTCTAACATTCTTCCCTTACATGTATTGCCTCAAATTCTGGTCTTTTTTGATAAACAAATGACAGGAGTAGAAATTTCTTAAGGATTGTAACTGGCCCTTTGGCTTTGTCTGTAGTTTCCACAGCATGCCTCACAGTTGCAAGAGTTTAATAAATGTTATCAGAGTTGAATTTAAATACTGAGTAGAAATAAGAAGTTTCGGTAATCACGTTAAGCCATTATACATAGTTCCAGGTGTAAGCCTTAGCTGCTCTCTTTTCCTAGTCTGCTTTTAAGACAAGACGGTTCTTTTGCTCATCATTTTCTCATTCCTTAAAAAATCCAATTAGTATGCATATCTCCGGTACTATTTATTGGGAAACCGGATCCTTGACAAGCCTCATTTTCTATTTTCTATTTCCCTTTATCTAGTAAAAATAATAGTGCTTATTAGTAGATGACAATCCCAGTCGCCGCCAAGTTATGGCTGGTTTTATAACTCAGATTAGCAGAGGCAGAAAGAGCCATAGAGGTATATTTTAAGAACCATGTCTGTGGTTAACAATGATATCTATGAGAATTGGCTTTTTGGTTTGTTTTATTATGAAACATTAAGTAGACTATGAGCCAGAAGAATTCTTCCTTTACCGTGAGTCCTCTGAGCTTAACTTCTGAGATGAAACTGTTTTATTTTATGAAAACAAATTCCGTAAGCTAGGACTCACTAGACTCCCTCAAGGTCAAGGCTCAGTCTCATCCTTGTCTCAATCCATGCCATATCACAGGAACTTGTGAGCCTGAAAGATGTCTAATAAATATGCATTCATGTCTCCAACTTCCTAGAATAAAAGAGTCCTGGGCAAATCCATACAGTAATGGAAATGTTTTGTCTCTCCCTCCCTTCCTCCCCTCCCCCCCTTCCTGTCCCCCCTCCCATCCTCTTCCTCCTTCTTTCTCCCTCTGTCCCTCCCTCCCCCCTCTCTCCCTCCTGCCTTCTCCCCTCTGTCCCAGCCAGCCTCCTCTTTGGAATTCTCTCATTTCACTTTTTTTCTGTGACTATCATGCCACATACCCTCATCCATGTACAAACTCAAACTTTTTAACTATTTGGCCCAACTTCCTTGAATTTCGCAGCTCTGTCCCAAGTCCTTTTCACTCTGTCACTGGAACTACACAATAAAAAAAATAATGATAATAATTTAAAAACCAAAATTAAAAAAAAATCTTCTTTTCCTCCCATTGCTAGGAATCCAGCATCTGCTCTCTCCTCCCTACAGTAAGTAGCTTTCTCATCCCCTTCTCTACAGCCTCAGATGCCTTTTCTTTGGGAATGGAAATTACTGCTTTACAAACACGAATCTGTATCTTCTTGCCTAAATGTGACAGGTCTTCTTTGGCTCTTTTTCTCCACTGTTCTCACAAAAACAATAAACTGTATAGAAAATTGAGACTCCTGTGGCAAAAGTTCAAGGGAAGTTATTAGAGCAAAGTGAATGAGGAAAGGAAGATGTAAATTCCAGATTCTGAAATGACCTTAAACATATCCTGATGAAAAATACTGCAACATTTGTCTAATTCCATCCATATTACAAACGAGTCTAGGTTAACCAGTTGCCTAGCTTTTAACTTTGTCTCCCCTCAGTTTATGCATGGACAGATTTTGCATCTTTGGGATCCTTTATTGCCTGTCTCATAAGATTGGTACTTATTTATGCAAAAGGCCATTGCATCACAGTATGATAAAAATAGCTACATGTTTACTGACTTCCATAAGATTAATCATTAAGAGAAAGTATTTCTTCTTATATTTATTTCATTTTGAAATTTACTTAACAATACACAAAATTATGAGAGTTCATGAGTCTGAGAATCTATTTTCCTTGTTTTTGGAATAAAAATAATTCCATTTTTGGGGGTGCCTGGGTGGCTCAGAGGGCTAAGCCTCTGCCTTTGGCTCAGGTCATGATCCCAGGGTCCCTGAAATTGCTCTCAGAGATGCTGAACATGCATCTGTTTTAATCATGCATTGACTGATTCATTCAACAAATATATGTTCACTACCACCTGCCAGGTTCTACCACAGACACTGGGAACAAAACAGTCCCTGCCTTACAAGAACTTAATAAAGTTGAATAGGCAAAGAACACATAAGCAAATATCCAGTATGAAAAATATAGAGGGTGAAATGAATTATGGAGAAAAATCATGTGGAAAAGTAGACTAAGAATGCCAGGATAAAAACATACATATTTGAATAGAGTTATCAGGGAAGGCCAATTAGAAGACCAATAGACAACCATCACATAAGTCCTACCCAACTTTCTCTAATTCTTATCGAAAACAGAAGAACTGAAGGGAAGGGAGGTAAAAACCATTTCATTTTTTTTCTATGCATGTGGAAATATGATACTATTTAAATTTCTAGTTTCCCCCCAGAATTTCCTAATCTTATTAACATTTTGAAAAGAGCCCATGGTATATGTCTCTCTATCTGTCCACCCACGCATCTGTCCACCTACCCATCCATCCACATATCCTAGCCAGGCATTGACCAGAAGAGGCACAAACAAAAATGAGCTCAGAGACCGTGGGAATAGAATAAACTTGACTGGCCATTATCAGAAGGTCATTAATTAATTAGTCAGTTATTCAAATTTTGTTTAGCTTTACCATGTACCAGGCACTCCTAAAATCTGGAGATGTGAGATTGACAGGTTCTTGGCCCTCGAAGAGCTTACATTCCAAGCTTTCAAACTAGGCAACACAGCTCCTTAAGGTAGAATCTCACTATTGGCCTGCATACTTGCTCTAAACTGGTGAATGCTTAGAATAGATACCCATGGGACTGCTGGGTTTTGTTTTTGTTTTTTAACTTCAATGATATGTTTTACTTAACCAATGATATTCAGAATATTATCATTTTGACATATAATAAAAATTGACATATTTCACATTCTATTTTTATACTAAGTCTTCAAAACCCCATGTGTATTTTTTTTGAAGATTTTATTTATTTATTTGACACAGAGAGAGAGAGAGATCACAAGCAGGCAGAGAGGCTGGCAGAGAGAGAGGGGGAAGCAGGCTCCCTGCTGAGCAGAGAACCTGATGTGGGGCTTGATCTCAGGATCCTGAGCCAAAGGCAGAGGCTTAACCCACTGAGCCACCAAGGCGCCCCAAAACCTCATGTGTATTTTATACTTAGAGCACATCTTAATTTGGATTAGCCCTAATGCAAGCATTCAGTTGCCACCTGTGGCTATTGACTGCCCATACTGGACAGCACAACTGTAGAAAGTAGCATATGATTGATTTTTAAGGGATTAGTCCCACTCATACATTTGTAATATCCTAAGTCTTTTGTTCTAGTTATTATTCACCTATTGTTTAGAAATGTTCTTTTCCTTTCTGGTGGGCAGCTTCACCATTCTCCCTTTTGTTTATTACTCCTAACTTTAATACTTATAGCAATGTCTTCCCTTTCACAGCCTGAAAATTGTCACAATGAGATCCCTTACCTATGTTTACTCAAACCACCTTACATGTAGAGTTTTACTGGCCTGATCTGACCTCTAGAACGTTGCTATTCCAGTTTCCCTGTCATCTAGGAATTAACACATCTCATGTACAAGAAATTGTACATGACCAGGTCATAAAGAGGGAAGTGCAGGAAATTTATGTAATCTGTGTGTTTCTATATATTTCTTATCCTATGCTTTCCAACTGATAAACTGAAGCTAATTCATTTTCCCCTTAGCCTATAACAAAGCCAGAAACAAAGATTCAAAGAGGACATTTGCATAAGTTTAGGGTGAGAAAACTCACATACAATACACATTTGTAAAACAGTAATTTTCATTCCTAAAGACAAAACAAAACCTAGCTCTGGAGGAAGGGGAGGGTAAAGTCAATCACCCTAGAGAGGAGGGAACAGATACAATGCCATTCACAAAAATGAGAAAAAAGCAAGCATTTATGATTATTATTATTACATTGATCAGGCGGACTGAAAGGAAAGGAGCTAGGATTCAACCTCAGTATGTCATTTCTTCTGATCCATCACTGCCAAACAGTCTTGGACATTTGGGAGCTCCTAATGATGAGGAACTTGGATAATCTGGGTGGGAATGAAGAGACCAAGAGAAGCCCATAGTATAAGAGAATGAAGAGAACAGCCTATGAGCAAGGTAGAATCAAGGAGAGCCATTTTGAAATGTACCCATGAGCCAGTACAATAATGAATGTCTCAACACTGTTACACAACCAGTAGATAGAAATCCAGACAAGCAAACTTTGGGTAAAGGCCAGGCAAGTGCATCAGTGAATTTTAGTGATGTGAGAATACATAAGAAGACTCTATTGTTGGAGGAATTTTAGTGCCTAGCAAAGAAACAAGACAGATACAGATCTGGGGCTAGTGGGTGAATCTCAGTTATTAGTGTATCAGTTAAAAAGTTTGGCCACAAATGACAGAGTTCCCTGACAATAACTTAAAATATTTTGGCATTTATTTTTTTACTTTTCATAAAGTCTGGAAGTAGGCAGTGCCAAAGAAGGCTTAGAGATGAAGGCCAGAGTATCTCTCCATCTCTGCCAGCCTCCTCTTAATAGCTTTTGTACTCTGTTTATGATCTCGGGGTCTCAGATTAACCAGAAAAACATTCTAATCATACAAACTTATACATGGTCTGAGAGTGAAAATATGGAGAACAGGCCAATAATGGCTTGTTCCTATGAGTCTCTATCTTTATCATGGAGGAAAAATATTTCTGAGATGCTCCCAGGAGATTTGCCTCACAACTCATTGCCCAGAATTAAGTCATATGCCCACCCCTAGCTAGAAGAAAAATTGGAAAAGTCTAGGTACCAAGGGACAGGGGGTTTTGGAATTGTTGTTTGGCAACACTCAGCCACTTGAAGTCAAGCACATGGTCAGGGCAAAGGCCAGGTAGGGACCTAATTTAAGGGGCGCCTGAGTGGCTCAGTCGGTTAAGCGGATGCCTTCTGCTCAGGTCATGATCCCAGGATTCTGGGATCGAGCCCCACATCTGGCTCCCTGCTCAGCAGAGAGCCTGCTTCTCCCTCTCATCTGCCTGCCGCTCTACCTACTTATACTCTCTCTCTCTGACAAATAAATAAAATATTTTTTTAAAAAAAGGAACCTGACAATCTCAGATCCATGAAATTGACCATGGACCTTTTTTTTTTTTGGCCTGGATACCAGTTATATGCTGAGATCAAACCTAGGAGTGTGGTGGTTAGATGCCCTTGTATGAAAAAGGGGAAGACCAGTGACATCATCACAGGTGACAGGACCAATTTTGAAGACATTTCAATGCCAAGTAGAAGACTTTTTACTTTATTATGTGGATAAGCAGGATATATTATTAAGTTTTTGAGCAAAGACATGGCAATAAGAAATTTTAAACCTGCGGCAATGTGCATCCTGGGTGTGTGTGGAGGTTAATCAGTGCTATCTCCACTGGGTACTTTGTGATGTACGGTGCTTTCTTGCACACTCAAAATAAGAGAGCAAAATCAGCATGATGTAGCCTACAGAGTCTATACAATAACCCTAGAGTGTCACAGAAGAGTGTGAGAAATAGGAATAATCTGAAGCTTTGACTCCAGGACTTTTAGTTCACTTTATTTAAAGGTTGACCAGTTATAAGAAGCACTTACCATATAAAAATTAAATAGTTAAAAGAGATTCAACATGATAATTTTTCAATTCTAAAAATGATATCACAAAGGAGCATAAATACATTAATGGAAAAGTTGAAGCTCTGAAATTTGGTAAGAGAAAATGTCTCAAATTTGTATTATAAAGATAAAAATAGTAGTAAAATTAAGAAATCAATTTTAAAAATTATATTTCATTTTTAAGTTGAGTGGCTCTTCATTCTCAAGAATAACCACAAGAGAAAAGTTTCAAAGGCATAGCTGGTGTATATTTTTATGGTTTTGCCCTCTCTGTCTTCAGGTAGAAAAAATTAAGCTTAAGTATTCTATAATCATTAGAGTTTTCTCAGTCCTATTGCTCTTTGACCTTATAACAGATTCTCCCTGGATAGCTTAATATTCTCTACCATTTAAAATCAAATATCCCACATTGCTTCTATTTTAAAAGGTCACATAGCTATAGATATAATCACCTGATTTAAAAACCTTCAGCTTCAATGTTAAAAATATACTGCTTTTACCTTCTAATGAGATGAGTTCAGATGGTCCCAAGCAATATTTTTAAACTGTCACTTAATCCTTTACAGCTAATAAGCTGTTCCACAAGATCACAGTGATTATTCACAAGGTTGTGTAATTTATCTTAGAAAAAAATTTTCAGTATAATTGATATCAACAAACTGCAGGAGTCTTTAATATTATGATAAATGAATATCAATCTTTAAAATGCTGATTTATTATCATATACAAACCAAAGTTTTAAGAGATGCGTACCAGTTTGCACTTAAGCAAAGTAAATAAGTATTTCTGAAGAGTCAACGCCCATTTATCCTATTTGTTTTAACTGTTTATTGCTCTTGACCAAAGACCATCACCTGATGTTTCATGTAAGGAGATGAGTATAATGTGATATTTAGAAGAATCAGTGGAACAGTGATTTTTCTAAGCATGAAGACATGTAACACATCAAAAACAGTATCTAATAAAAATTATGACACTGTACTGTGTAAGTTTGAGAAGTTTGATTTTGCTCTGATTTTTTTAAACAGCAGATTAAAAATGGTAGATGCTAAATATTAAATATATATGTTTCTATTAAAGAGTGAGCAACACCTTTCCAGAAAGTTATTTACATATACTCTACCCCAGCAGTTAGGTCCAGAGACTGTGGGGTAAAATTGATATGAAAGACAAGAGGTTCAAATATTTGTAAAATGCTAGGTTGGTTAGGAGAGCCCAGAATTGTGGCTAAAGTATGGTCTAACAAAGTAGTATTTGAGCTTGGGAAGTTATGATTGCCATGAAGATTGATTCCTCTGATCACTTCAAAAAATTTCCAACAAACTGATGAACCATGAGAGACTACGGACTCTGAAAAACAACCTGAGGGTCTTGAAGGGGCGGAGGGTGGGAAGTTGGGGGAGCCAGGTGGTGGGTATTAAGGAGGGCACGCATTGCATGGAGCACTGGGTGTGGTGCAAAAACTATGAATTCTGTTACGCTGAAAAGAAATTTAAAAAAAAACGAAAAAACTAAAAAAAAATTTTTTTCCAACAAACTGAAAACAACAACAACAAAAAAAATCCCACAACTTTGTTTTTCACCCACCCAACCTATTGTGTAGAACATTTTGGTTGAAGTTGTAAAGGTCAATGTCTATGTGTCATATCAAACAAAAGACCTGTTTGGCTTCAGGAGTCAAAGGTGGTTGACTTGACTCAGCTGTGGGTGAGTTTTGACCCGTATTTGTTCATCCCTTCTTGGATTCACATACGCAGAGTTAACGGGATGCTTGGTAGGGCCAAAGCAGTCACATAGCTCTGTCTCTAGTACAGAGACCGAGTTATTTAGCCTTAAGTTCACCCAGGATAACCTTTGGCCAAAGAATACCAACACACACAGCAGAATGTTCCAACCTGGCTGCCTCATCACCGCACACACAGGAATACAATTCTAAGCCCTGGGTGCCATTTTATTCAGCTTCCTTTGTCTTGCCAAGTCTATAAGGTGAAGGATTTACTCATGCTCCATCATCCCACTGTTTCTCTTCCCAAGGTGTAATTATTATTGACAGTAATAATAACCAGTCTTTATTGTTCTATGGTTGAACCAGGCATTTTGAAGGTAAGTTTCAGAGGAATGTCAATTTGCCGAGACATCAAGAAATGAGGACTCTGACTAAAAAGGGTTTTACTTTTCTCCAGTCCAGAATAGCAATACTAAAAGATTGCTAGGAAATTATTTTGTAAGATTTTCTGTTTTGCAGTGTGTTTATGCCACCCCAACTCCCTGTTTCATGGAGAATGAAATTTAGGAGCTGTAATTTAGACAGATGTACCCCAGTTAGTAGCATACAATCGTGCAAACACACAAGAAAACAGAGGCTCTGAGAGTTATAGCCATTTGACAGAGGGCGCAAACTAGTAGTAAACCGAGGGGCCCAAACTAGGGCCTTCTAACCCCCAGCACCATAAATTTCACACACCTGCTTCTGGTCTCTTCCTGTACTACTATCACAAAAATCAACTTTTTATGACTTGATATAAAAAAGACCATTTTGACTACTGTTGTGCAACTATTAAGTCAGTTCTCTCAGGTGTAGTTAATCAGGATCTGAGGAGACATTGCCATTTTGACAATGCAGAGAGTAAAGATCACCTGCAGGGGTAGGGAGAGCATCACCACTGAAGGCAGGGATACAGAAGGTACAACAGACCAACATTCCAATTTGCCTTTTCCTCTCATTCTCATCTTCCTTAGAGGGGAAAGAGGACATTAGAAAGAACAGGATACCACACATTCTAGATCACCGTTGGAGGGGGAAAAAAAAATCAAAGTTCATACCTATGGGATCTGAGAAAGAAATGGTTATACAAACCACACTGAAGAATCTAGAACTTCTCATTTTTTGAACAAACCATTTTCTAGTAAAATGCTTAACTGAAATAGAGGGTACACTAGCTCCCTGTTCATATTTGCTTCATGAACCTAACCACATCCAATTCACCCACCTGTTTCCCACTTGGTCTCAGAATGTAAATGGTACACAACTTTCCATGTATTTTAGAGTCTCCTTTGTTGCAAGTGACAAAAACAAAGCAAACACCCTCATCCTTCTTAGCTTAAAAAGGAGGGGATTTTGCTTATATCACTACCATGGAAAGGGCCAGATTTTGGCCCCAAAGACAATTGAATGCAGAGATTCAACTCTTGTCCAGATACTTCACTCTTTCTCTTCACTGCTTGTCTCTACCTTTCTCTGAATATTAGTGTCATTCTCTGCTACACTATAGGCAATATAGGGTCTTTTTCCACCCAGCAAAGAATACACACACACACACACACACACACACACACCCAGCAATTATGGGGTTATATCCTTATAGCCTTGCCAAAGGGAAAAAAGAAAAAATTTAACTGAGATAGACAAATTCTTAGGAAAGTTTCTGTTTGTCCTAGCTTAGGTTCTGTGCCTGCTTTGAACTGATCACTCCAAACAAAAGGTGTGAGCAGTCTGCCTGTCCTAACTTCGGCCATGTGTTCACCCCTGCCACCAAGGGAGAAAAGTTTTTACTAGAATAAGTAAAAGTACTACAGACATGACCACTTTAAGAACCCCAAGCATATTAACTTTCCCAGTTTGCACATAATAACAGCTAACAGTCAACACTTAATGGATGCTTACCATATTATTGCTAATAGTCTAAGTGTTGTACACTAATTATTTTAATCCTCACTGCCCTATGAGGTAAGGTATATTATTACTTGTGCATTAGAAGAAATTGAAGCCCTTTGGGGTTAAACAATTTGTCCAGGCTACCCAGATAAGTGGCAAAACCATAGCAGGTTAGCTCAGAGCATATACTGTCAACTTGCACAGCGTATCTTTACATCCTAGAGGCCCCTAGCAAAACCTGTACCTCTGTCTATAGAGATCATGCTTTCATTGTGTCTGGTATTTAGGGGTATTTTCTTATTTAAAGCCAATTCCTTCATTTTAACTCTTTACTCCACCCCCTTTTTCTTCTTTAAGGACTTACCACCAAACACTCCCTCCTTTACACAAGGTGTCTTCAAGCCCTTCCATTCTATAAGATCATTTCTCTGTTTTACCAACCCCCATAATCTCTCTACCTTTATAATTCAGTCATTATAAGGCAATATTTTTTTAAAGATTTTATTTATTTTATTTTGACAGACAGAGATCACAAGTAGGCAGAGGCAGTCAGAGAGAGAGGGGGAAGCAGGCTCCCCGCTGAGCAGAGAGCCCCATGCAGGGCTCGATCCCAGGACCCTAGGATCAAGACCCAAGCCGAAGGCAGAGGCTTACCCCACTGAGTCACCCAGGTGCCCCAAGGCAATTTTTTTTTTATTCAATGCCTCCACTTTGTTATCTTTTTCCCCTCTCCCTGCAAACAACCACACCTATCATCTGCCCTAGCCTGACCCCCTCTTTTACACACTATTCTAGTGACACAATTTAATCACTGATTTCACTACTGTTGAGTTCCTGGAGGTTAAATCCAGTGGACTACCCTGCATTTTACCTCTGTTCCCCAAACATTCTTATTCCCTTATTTGTAAAGCTCAATGTTCCTCCCATACCTAAGAATATTGCCTTTCATTATTTTTTACTCACTCTTCTTTGGCTTCTCCTTAAATGATAATTTCTCCAGGGATCTGTTCTTTGTTTTGTTTTTTTTTTTCCTTGCTCTGTGAGAGCTCCTCAGAAATTCTCACACAGACTTATGATTCTAACCACCATTTCCACGCTGGCTACTCCCAAGTCTATAGGTCTAATTCTAGAGCTCTTCTCCTTCGATTTTGATTTCTTCAAATCTCTTCATTTGGACCTTATAACTTATAGGGATCCAGTGACTAGCTTCAAGCAGGATAGCAGTATAATAGGATGTTTATTTTATTTTATTTATTTTATAAAAAAAGAAAACACTTAGGAAGCAACATGAGGCCTGAGTTGGGACTCTTGGTCAGATCACTTAAGAAGACATGAAATGATGCTGAGATCATGAAACATGGAATTAGAATACTTTGGATGGAGAAAAAAGGATGTGTGGAATATCTCAGACATGGACTAAATTAGGTAATTGACTGAATTTACATACAAGAAGAGTATGCTTAGGAGTAACTTCTGGATTTGACTTAAGTATTCGTATGAATGGTGATGCCATCAAACAAGAGTGGAATACAAACATAATAATAAGCTCTGAAAGGGAAAATAATAAATGTACTTGAAAGACTGAGTCCTTTCTTCTTTTCTGCCCACCATTCTAAGCCTACATTATTATATTTTCTTTAGCATATATGGGTTCCATGTTCATCCTTATGTCTGCTGGATAGAGACTACATAACTCCCTTACAAAGCTGGAATAGAAACATTCTAAGAAAAGCAAATGCAGAAAAAATTAGCTGCTACTCCAGGAGGAATTCTCTATGTTAAAGCAAACTATCTGGTCCCAGAGCAAATGAATTTCTAACCACTTGCTCAGGTGTATCTCTCTGATGCAAAGGTCTCTTTTCCCTGTTTGCCCAGTCCCCCAGTGCCTGTATCGATTTTAATCATTATTAACCTTTGTTCCTCCTTGCTCACTAATCTCCCTCTTAGTACCTGTTCATACTTTCAAAAAGCAACTCTTCATACTGCCAATCTGTTTTGAGTATTGTTAATTACTTTAGTGGTTTATTTTGAGGGATTATGGTCTTTATTTCTTTTCATCTATTCTCTTCAGGAGTCTTCCACACAACCAATACTGGATCAACTCCCAGTCCCAAAGTGGACTTTCCACTGTTTTTCACAGATACAAGGACATTTGGGTCACTATTCCTTGCTTGGTTTGGTAATCCTTTTTTAAGTCACATATGTGCACTTCAGTACCTTTCTAAACCTGACTAGTGTTCACACTGTTATTACAATAATAATGCCCTAAAAAACCAAGCATAACTAGTACTACATATGACTAAGACGGATGTTATTTATTGAAATATTGAACAAATTCCCGTGCTTTTGGAATGTATATGACAAGCCATTCCTTGGCTTTTAATTATGTCATAGGTATGGAACAAAGAAACAGATTTGGGAACAGAAATAAATCTTAACTCTACATAAAAAGCAGAGTCCACTGGAATTCCATCAAGGTTCTGAACCACCTCTTGCAATTTCCCCGTGCCATGGCCCATTGCTTAATATGAGGAAACTATTCCTCTATTCTCAAATGCACATGTCTGAGAGGAGGGCATAGTGGGTATGCATTGACCTTCATGAGTTTACTCATGAGTTTGCTCATTTATCCTCAGGGTCTGGCTGCTGGCAGTGCTTACAGAACCCTGCGAAAAAGGGTGGAGACAGAGGAATCTGTATACCAGAGTATGTAGGGGAAAAGAATAAAATACTACCAACAATACTAAACAAACTTCAGATTGGCAAGGGTGGGTATTAGATTTCATATGTATCTGTAAACTTGATTGATAAACCTCTGTCACACCATCTACCAACTCTGAATTCCATTCTCTGGTTTCTCCTCTTCAGAATTTTAATTTGATATAATCTGAACAGAAATATTTGGGAGCTGGAAAACCATACAATTGATCTTCACAGGGTCCAAAAGCTCCCAATAGAAAGGAAACATAATTTAATATTTTTCTAAAAAAAATGAACTACTAAATTATTTTTATAAACCTTTGGATACAGTCCTCAGGAAACAGAAAATTACTTTCCTATATAAAATATTTTAAAATTCCTTGTTTAAAAAGTATTTTATGAATGAATTCTATCTCTTTTGTATTTATTTAAAAATAAAAACAAATGTTCATTACTTTCTCTGTCTTGAAGTGAAAGCAATTCAATTCTAGATTACATGAATATGAGCCTAACCATACTATCTTCCAACACTTTCATGTTGCTACTTTGGGCACTTTGAAAAAGAACTTGGCCTTGCTCAAAATCACAGCTCATTTACTAAAACCTCCTTTGAAACCACACCCATAAAAAGCATTAGTAGGAATCCTACAGCCTGAGCATGCCCCCAAGACTGTTTCAACGATTTATAATGCCCTGAGTGACTGAAGCCTATATATGAAATCTTAATTCCTCCTCTGAGCCTTACAGATTTTCTCTAAGAACTAATAGTGTTAGTGTAAATATACCCCAAAGGGTCAGACTTGCTAATGTATATTTAATTCTTTCCATGGATGACCATCTCCCATGAGAATGATATCCAGTCATAAAAGTAACTAAGATTTTCAGCAAGGATCTGACACTGAATATGGAATAACTGAAGAATGAGATAGCCGGGTTTTGCTCACAGTCCTTAAAGAAATCCCTGTACTGCTGGGATTCTCAGTTAACTAAAGCTCATCACTTCTAATCTGGAGAAATGCAGGAGGCCCTGAGGCCCAAATAAGGGAAAGTTATGTGGTCAATAATGGTAAATATGCCTCTAAAAGAAGAAATGTCCTTACCTTAAGAGATGAACTGTCTGAGAAGTGAGTGCTCACCAAAATTCTGTTATCTTAGAAAGAACAAATATTATTGTTTATATTCCCTGAAGGTGCCCTTGCTTTACTACTAGGCTTAATGTAAAAGAAAATATAAACTCCTTTAGCATCATAATTGAACAGTTCTACACTGCATGCTTTTTATTGCAGGGAAATAGTAATTCTCAGGAGTTTTGTACTATGGTCTCTAACAGCATTCATTCATTTATTAGGACAATATTAAATAATTATTTGGACTAAAAATCTCACTAGGGTTTCAAAACTTACTGGAGAGTAAGCCAAGCAAGTAATGTGGATTTATTTTTGGTAAATAAGGTAGAAGTTTTGACTTAGGACTGGGCTCTAAGTTAACCTCATCATCATTAACAACTTTTATTTCAGGTGTATTTTTTTTTTCCTATCTGCAGATACCAGTAAAGGAGAAAAATCACTTCACTCAATGAAGCGATTTCTCTTTTTGAGAGATATTATTACCATATTCACAAGCTTGGATTTATATGTATAAAAGGATTCTCTGCCCAAACTTACAAAAATGAAATCACCTGTGTCTCTTATTAATCCTCCCCCTAACCACTGCCCCGCCTCTCTATCTCCCCCCCCACCCCCCCACCAATCCTTCCCCAACACTCATTAATGTTAGGGAAGAGGCTCAATAGAATGGTTGCCAGTTATCTTGACTTTTTCTCCTACTGAGCTTTGAGTTACATATAATTCAGATACCCATGGTGTACCTGACACTGATCTGGCAGCCAGCTGTATAATAGGATGCTTTCAAGATAACTAACTATAAAGAACAAAATATAAACTACTTCACTGGAAAATAGTTTGACGAATACTTTTGTACCTGAACACACTCTATGCCTTTACCATTCACTTACTTAACATTTACCTCTACAAAGTCAAGTGACATAATGACTTCAATTACTTATAGTTAACTACTTTAAACAATGCAGTTGCCTAATTGTGACTGAAAATGTATATGACTGCATTCAGAATCCTACCTAAAAAGAAATAAAATTACCCTCTGTGGTAGTTAATTTTGTGTGTCAACTTCACCGTTACCACAAGATGCCCAAATAGCCAGTTAAACAGCATTTCTGAGTGTTTGTGAGGGTGTCTCTGGAGGAGATCAGCATTTGAGTCAATGCATTGAGCAAAGCAGATGGCCCCTTGCTAATGTAGATGGGCATCACCAAATCCTTAGAGGGCTTGAATACAACAAAAAGGCAAAGGAAGGTTGAATTTGATTATCTCTGTCTGAACATTTGAGCCGGGATGTGGATCTCCTGCCCTTGTTGCTCTTGGTTCTCAGGACTTTAGACTCAGACTAGAATCTATACCATCCATTCCCAGGCCGTTGAACTCTTCATGGGTTTACCTTCTTGGGTCTCCTGGGAAGGCAGACTATTGGATCTCTCGGCCTCCATAATTATGTGAGTCATAATAAATTTCTTTCTCTCTCTCTCTCTCTCTCTCTCTCTCTATATATATATATATATATATATATACATATATATACACACACATATATATATACATATGAATCATATATGAATCATATATACATCTTATTAGTTCTATTTCTCTTGAGAACCCTAAAATACCCATATACCGTCTATTTGGAGATCTGTTCCTCCCCAAATCTACAGAGGTTATCAATAGGACCAACTAAGTGAATACCACCACAACACAGCACATCCATATCCCAACCACAGTCACCTCTACTCTGCAAGTGCCCTCCTGGAACCAAAGGATAGATTCATCAACAATTAAACTGTTCTGCATCCTATTTGTTGGGTCATTGGGTTTTCAGGCCTCACAGAAAAGTTACCTAAAGAAAAGTGCATGGCTTCAGGAATTTGATATTCCTTATTCATTTATTCAATAGTTCACAGTCAGTAGATATTCTTCTATTTTATTTATTTATTTATTTATTTTTGAAGAGAGTGAGAGACAGAGAGCATGAGCAGGGGATAGGCAGAGGCAGAGGGAGAAGCAGACTCCCCTCTGAGCACTGATCCAGATGCAGGACTCTATCCCAGGACCCTGGGATCATGACCCCAGTCGAAGGAAGATGGTCAACTGACTGAGCCACCCAGGCACCCCTGATACTCTTCTATTTTATTTTTTTATTTTTTTTTTAATTTTTATTTTTTATAAACAAATTTTTATCCCCAGGGGTCCATGTCTGTGAATCACCAGGTTTACACACTTCACAGCACTAACCATAGCACATACCCTCCCCAATGTCCATTACCCCACCCACCTTTCCCGACCCCCC
>PISX010005983.1:25338-102142 GCA_004024625.1 Mellivora capensis | reverse complement strand
TAGTGATGATGAACATTTTTTCATGTGTCTGATAGCCATTTGTATGTCTTCATTGGAGAAGTGTCTGTTCATGTCTTCTGCCCATTTTTTGACATGATTATCTGTTTTGTGTGTGTTGAGTTTGAGAAGTTCTTTATAGATCCTGGATATCAGCCTTTTGTCTGTACTGTCATTTGCAAATATCTTCTCCCATTCCATGGTTTGCCTTTTTGTTTTGTTGACTGTTTCCTTTGCTGTGCAGAAGCTTTTGACCTTGATGAAGTCCCAAAAGTTCATTTTCGCTTTTGTTTCCTTTGCCTTTGGAGACATATCTTGAAAGAAGTTGCTGTGGCTGATATCGAAGAGGTTACTGCCTATGTTCTCCTCTAGGATTCTGATGGATTCCTGTCTCACGTTGAGGTCTTTTATCCATTTCGAGTATATCTTTGTGTATGGTGTAGGAGAATGGTATTTTTAATTAAAAAATATATTAACAGAGATGGGTTTCTAATCATTATTTTAAATACATACATATTTTAATATTGAATATTGCATTTTAAATAAAACTTTTAATTTTAATTTCTAAAGTGATAAGTATAAACAGATATTATCCACATTTTTTTAAAAAAGTTCTTTGGAGGTCTTCACTAATTTTTAAGAGTGTAAAGGGGTCCTAAGGCCAACAACTTTGAGAACTACTAGTCTAAATATTTACTATAAATCAAACTAACAAACTGTAAAATAAAATGTAATCTGTCCTCCTACCTCAACAATTCAGGGTTGAATCTGGAACTTTTCACCTTTGGAATATAAGAGTGTAGGGAGGGGCAGTTCCTTGCCCTTGCTCTGAAGCCCAGCTCCGGTTTCCTCTCCACGTACCACAAGGGGGCTCAAGATGGGCAGGTGAGGGGCATCTGGGTGGCTCAGGCATTAAGTGTCTGCTTTCAGCTCAGATCATGATTCCAAGGGCTACTTGCTCAGCAGGGAACCTGCTTCTCCCTCTCCCACCACCCTGCTTGTGTTCCCTCTCTGTCTCTCTCTTTGTTAAATAAATAAATAAATATCTTTAAAAAAAAAAAAAAAAGGTCAGCAGGTGAACACCAAGGTCGCAATTCCAAGCAGATGCCCTCCTGCTGCAAACAGCTCCCCCTTTAGGCCTAGTGGCACACGCACCAACAGCAAGGTTCACTGTCAGAAGGATGGACCCTTCAGGACCCCTGCAGGACTTGGAGCCAGGCTTTGGACCATTTGGGAGGAAATGCAGGACTCCAGGGATTTGAGGTTTTTCTTAGATACAAGGCGGTGGGAACAGGTTCCCAATGAGCATTTCACCTCTTCCCTTCGGACTGGCTCTGCCCCATCTCCAGAAAGCGTGGGCCGAAGAAGGATCACAGGGAGCCCTCTGAAACCCAGGCTGTCTTCCTACTCTTCCCTGGTTCTACACACAGGACTCTTTGGCAAATCACTTTTGTCTCCAAACCCCAGTTTTGTCTCTGTAACCAAGAGAGTGAGGCTGGATTCCATGTAGTGCAAACTCTCCAGGACTCTGTTTCCTTCCTAATCCACAGGACACCACGCAAAGGAAGGTGGCAATAATTTTTTCCTGAGTAATCAAAACTAATTTGAAAAGCATAAAACACCCTAAAAATTTCAGGGAACATTACATGAGATTGACAGAACCCTTTTCCCTCCCACCAGCAAACTGAAACAGAGAGATTCTAAAACAATTCTGTCTAATCTTCCTTTTTACTGATCTTAAATTCCAAGGACAGATGAAAAAGTTTTTTTCCTTCCTGTATTTTTCCCCTGTTAATCCTATCCATGAAGTCTTGATAAAAGAAAGTAAAGGGTTACAAATGTGTCATCCAAAGTGTAATAAGTGTGATTACCGTCGCTCAGCCTTCATTCATACCACTCTGCAAGTCTGTCCTATTTCCGCTACCAGCCGGGAGAGCAAAAGGTAATAGAACTCCATTGACCTCCACCACTGGAAGCCATTGTCCCCGGATCCTTCCCTTCAATCACTCAACTGAAGCAAAGTTAAATTCTCTTTCCTCTGTGCTTCTATATAGCACCTTATATTTCCACTATTAGCATATATAAAATGTGTTTTCTTCGTTAATT
The DNA here is from genome assembly GCA_004024625.1 of Mellivora capensis. Taxonomy (NCBI): domain Eukaryota; kingdom Metazoa; phylum Chordata; class Mammalia; order Carnivora; family Mustelidae; genus Mellivora; species Mellivora capensis. The sequence continues at coordinate 100,039 of PISX010005983.1, read as the reverse complement.
TTTACGTCTTTCTCATCATTAGATTACCCGCTGCTCTAAGAGAGTGAAGGTGTTTTCATGAATTCTGTTCTTTCCAGTGATTGGAATGCTATACATATTTATCAGGTTGAATCAGCCATAAAATCTCACTGATTGTAACTGTGAAATTTCTCTAAACGACCTCAAATAAAGACTGGAGATTTGTCCACTTGGCAAATGCCTACTCATCCTTCAAGACAGCTCATGGGTCCTTTCCTCCCCCAGGACATAAACCACACTGTTCTTGGCACAAGTAGTTTTGTATCATCAGAAACATTACCCTTCTCTTATGAAACTTTTAGAAGGAAAATCCGAGTTGCTGCAACTTTAAGCAAGTCTTCGTAAGAAGATTCTTTATAACAACATTTTCTAGCCTGTGTGCTACGTAACAGAGTCCTTTGAAGGATTTCATTAAAAAGGCATTTATAACCAAGTAAGATTTGGGAAGGCTGCATATTATACCTCTCTCTAACAGATTTTCCACACAGAATAATGCTGTGAGAAGTTTGTTTAAGGAAAAATAAGGAAACTGTTTAAATTTATTTTTTGGCTAGGTTTTTTTTTTTAAACTCTTTGGGGCAAGGGTTTCCGTTTTTTCATTTTTCTCCCTTCACTTTGTGCCTATAGACATACCAGAGAATTCCAGTTCTATGGAGGATGTTCTGGGAAATCGACAGGAGAAAAACCAACTATTTTTATTAATCATTTCATGGTACCTCCTCTTCATGCATCATAGCCCAATAGTAATGAGAAGACTGAATGTGATTTCTTTTCAGAGAATTTGGTCACTGACTAATAAAGAATATGACCGAGTTTCCTTCTGCAGGGTTGGTTTGATTTTTGTTTTTTGTTTTTCACAACCTCATTAAGGCTTGACTCATTTTTGTTCCCAACAATTTGTGAGATCAGTAGTAAAGTATGATCTTTGTTTCATAGAAAGGAAAAAGGTTCAGTAGGGTCAAATGATTCCCCATCCCCAACTGGCAGGTGGCAGAACCAGGATTATGGCACTGACCTTCTAACTCCTGAGGGGCTGCCTCTCCTATGGGACATGTCAGTTGGGCAGATGTAATTTTTTACCTCTTTTTCTTTTACCGCCACATTTCTTATCTATTGAGTCACTAGGAAAATTCTAGCGTTGGCTCTAGAGTCAGACAGATCTGAGTTGGAATCTCATCCCTTCAGCTGCTTTGGTGTCTAACCCTAAGCCTAACCATGTCACCATCAGAGGCGGCTTCCTCATCTGGAAATGGAGCATGTCGTTTACCTGCAGGGACTGTCGTGAAGTTTCAGGTCTTCTTCATAAACACTGTGCTCATTCCTGGTCACGGTCCCCGCTCAGGAGCTTTCTGCCACTGAGCAGTCCTTGACACAGTGGGAGTGGAGAGCCCCTTTGATGCTTTGATATGAAAGCAGCTTCAAACCAAGAAGCCTCCTTCTAAACTTCCACCTTCTGAAATACTTCCAACGGCTGCAGCTTCCTCACTGGTAGATAAAACAAGCTGACCCTTTATGAGGCGGGGATCAGAGGGGCTTCATCCAACACGAAACCCCTGCAGCCTGATGGTAATGGAGTCACCCAGCCTATGCCTCCAACTGAGAAGGGAAAGGATTGAATTTCCTGAGACTCTCATAGCTGTCATTTACTGACCGCTGGCTGTGCTCAGGCACCCTCCTAGGACACTGAAGTCTACTGTCAACAACCGGCTTTGCCATTATTAGTGGAGTTATTCCCCTCTGACAGATGGACAATAACAATTCACAGGTATTGGATAACGTTCCCAATCATAAACTGCAATGTGCATCATTGTGTACATATGTCTGCTCACCTGAGCAAGAGCACCGAAGAGTGGAATCAGGGGTTGAAAGTTATGGTCATTTAAAATTTTGATAGATTCCATCAAGTTGCCGTCAAGTTGCCTTGCAAAAAGAGCTGCACAGAGATAATGCTCCTCAACAATGAATGAATGTCACTTTATCCCACACTTTGGCAATACTGTTAGTTAAATACTTTAATTTTCCAATGTGATGGGTAAAAAGAACATCCCATCAAGCATGTTTTAGTTTATAGATTAGTAACTTGTAAAAGTGTTTCTGGACACTTAGTGTCCTTTTTCTTTTGACTACATTTTTTTATCCTTTTCTTTGTTTTTTTTTTTCCCCCTTTGGTTGTTTGTCAAAGACAACTTGACTTTGCCAAGTATGTGGCAAATATCTTTGTTAATTTAAAACAAACTGGGGGCGTCTGGGTGGCTCAGTGGGTTAAAGCCTCTGCCTTCGGCTCGGGTCATGATCTCAGGGTCCTGGGATCAAGCCCCGCATCGGGCTCTCTGCTCGGCAGGGAGCCTGCTTCCCCCCACCTCTCTCTGTCTGCCTCTCTGCCTACTTGTAATCTCCGTCTGTCAAATAAAATCTTAAAAAAAAAAAACAAACAAACTGAAGGCACCTGGTAGCTCAGTCCGTTAAGTGTCTGAGTCTTGGTTTCAGCTCAGGTCATGGTTTCAGGGTCTGGAGATGGAGTCCTTTGAGCTGGGTATGGAACCTGCTTAAGAGTCTCCCTCTTCCTCTTCCCCTCCCCCTCAGCTTGCACACATTCATTCTTCCTCTCTAAAGAAAAAAATAAGGTAAAATAAAATATTTTTAAATGAAACAAACTGAAAAAAATCACAGTTCCCATAATTGGGAAATAAGTTCATAATTTATGGTATATCCATCCAATGGGAAAGGCAAATTATCTGCCCCGATTTGGAAGGATGCACAGGGTGTATTGTTTAAATGAGCCAGAAAAGGGAATTATATGTATATTAAACCTCCTGCTGAGGTACTCATGTACACATTTATATATACACATATATATTTACATATATGTGTGTGTATGTGTATATATATATATATATATATATATAATAACAAAAAGATCTGGAAGTGTATGTTTCTAGCAAGTATAAATAGCCTTAAGGGAAAGAATAGCTTTAACTTGTCACATTTTTGTACAATGAGCATATGTATTACTCCTATAATACTTCTTAAATAATATTATATATTTTTATATACATATATGTGTGTATACACACACACACACACACACACACACACACATATACTTTGTAAGACTGGTTTTTAAAAAGCCGTTTTCTTTTAGGTGACCCAGTCAATAACAGAAAAGGCTCTGTCTCCCAAGCCATGCTGCCCCCGAGCAGAAACAAGGCTTTTCTGCGGCACAGAGAAGTTTCCAGCACAGGCACTGTCAGCCTTCCCACTGTCCGGGAGAGAAGGTGGGGGTTGAGAGACACCAGAAGATTGCAGCATCATTAGTGATGAAGTGCACACTGTTTTCTCCTACCCATGATGATAACATCAGCACTCATTATCTTGTAAAACCGAAGCTTTTCAGAAGCTGCATTTCCAAGGCTGAGGTCAAGGTACTTCTATTGCAAATAAGAGTGAATGGACAGGAGGGGACAAATTCTCCAGAAAGGAGAAAAGAGGGTGGATGATGCTAGAAGCAGAGGGTAAGTGAATCACGGCTGATGAATACAACAGCAAATTACATGTGGGGATTGTCCCACCCACCATGAGAGGCTGACTGCTTTGCAAAGGACCTTGGGAGCAAGAGGACCACCTCTGTTTCTCAGGAGGCAATAGGATAAATTCCCTTGGTTTTGGAACTTTGTTTCTCAATAATCTCTAACATCAGTGGTCAGAGAAGATTTACCTCTTTATAAACTGCATTTGAAGTGTTGTATTTTCTTAATATCCCTATGAATTTTAAATCTATTTAATTCATCTGCACTGGTTATAACAGAAAAATAATTGTTATTCCCCATATTTTCAACAATATCTGTTGACTAAGAAAATTAACAGTGTGTATGCCTTGAGGCACATATAATACTTACTGGGAAGAGGAGAGCTTTTAGGACTTGGCTTTGATCTGATATTGTCCTTGTTCATGATATTCAGTCCCTTAGCAGCATCTTCCTCATCTGTAGAAGGAACATAGTAATTCCATCTCCCTGGAACCATGTGAGTTAAACGGTGGCTTAAATAAGAGTTAAAATGTGTTCTCCTATAAGAGAACTTTGGAGATGGTGGTCCAAAGCTGAATCGAAGAAACTCAAGTTCCTTCCGTAGTTCTGATCTGCCATCATTAGCCCATGACCTTCACCCTCAGGGTTGCCTTGAGTTGCCTCATGCGACAGCCGCCATATTTAAATTCCAGGCAGAATGAAAGAAGGTGGAGGGAAAGGGGAAAAGGCAAGGTCCAAAGAATATCCTCCCTTAAAGAGTGCTCTTGAAGTTCCCCCCAAAGATGCCGTACCTTCCAAGAAATTAAGGGTAAAATGTTTTAGTTGCTTGTAGGGCTGCCCCAAATAAAAATGCAACCCTGGGAATGAGGACGAAGGAAAGAACTGCGAACAGGTGGGCAATCAGCAGCCTCTGTTACCAATAACTCCAGTGATGTCCCAATGGCTCACATGGAGTAAACAACACCAACAGCCCACAGCTGATGCTCGCTCATAGTCGTTCCAGTCAAAGCAAGCTTTGGGGCGGGCAGTGTAGCTCCATTGCCCTACTTTATTTTACTTTACTTTACTTTATTTTATTTTATTTTACTTCTGAGAGAGAGAGAGAAAGTGTGTGTGCCTATGAGTGGTTGGGCAGGGGAAGAGGGGCAGAGGGAGAGAGAGAGAGAATCCCAAGCAGGCTCTATGCCCCCGGCAAAGCCCAACACAGGACTCAATCCCACAAGCCTGAGATCATGACCTGAGCAGAAATCATGAGTCTGTCACTCAATTGACTGAGCCAACCAGGCTCCCCATCCTTCATTTTAGACATGAAATAACACAGACTTGGGGAAGTTAATAAGTAGCAAGACCAGGATTTGAACCAAGCAGGGTCAAAACCAGCTTGCTTCCATGAATTGCCTTCCAGGGCTGGAGTGGAAGACTCTCACACATCATTTTAGTGGATTTTCAAAATACCAATAGGAAGGCTTGCGTTTTGAAAATGGAGTGGTCAGTTGTTCGGTAGAATTATTGATGACATCAGTTGTGTGTTTGGAGACAGACGTTCTACTAAAGGGACTGGATCGTTAGCTGGCATTTTATTCAGTAAAGCCTCACCAAATACAGCCTCAAGCTCTTATCTCATTGATATTTTGCTCTTAACGGAGAAGCTTCCTTCTCGTGTAAAGGTGATTATGTATATTCATTCACTTGGGTGTTCATTCATTGTACATTGCAATTTTGGATGGTTCACGGTGTGCTGAACCTGGGCTCCCGTCAAGGGTCTGGGAATACAAAGATAAATAAGGCAGAGTCCCTACCCTGAAAAGTCACAGTTAGGGGGTGGGTTTTAAGCAGTTCAACCACAACCCAAAGTAAGACATATGTTTTACATCACAACCCCGCACACCACACAGATGAGAATGCACACACAACACACTCAAATTTCATCAGACAACACTTTATCAACGGTAAATATGCAATGCACTTTGGTACTGTCTGTTCTTCTCAGAATATACAACTGTACTCTATTCCTTTTCTAATCTATTCTATCTCAATTGTGTGCTTGTTTTTTACACATTGAATGCCCCAACTAGCATTATTTCAAGACACTAATAGGTAGAGAAAGGCAACTAAATTGATAAATTCAATGTAATATGGGAATATTCTAAGAGCCCTATAGATACTGAGTTCTTGGATCTTAAAGGAAAGATTCTTTATTCTTCCTGGGAGATGTTGGGACAGGTAATACAAGGCTCAACTCTGAACTGAGCCTTGAGGAATGAGAAGGAAACTTCCAGGTGGAAAAATGGGAGGAAGGACACTCCAAGGGAAGAAAGCAGCATGGGTGGGTGGGACGGTATGGTAGAAAGCCAAACAACTGGGGCCCGAGCATCACAGATGGTCAGGGGAGAATGCTAGCTCGGAGTCATCGGGCCAAGGACAAGCATACCATGAATAAGCCTTCTTCAGCAGGAGACTCAGATGTGGCTAATTTCATTCACCAGCCTGGTCTCTGCCTGAGGCTCAGATGTGGCTAATTTCATTCACCAGCCTGGTCTCTGCCTCTGGCAGCCACGTGCACTGAACATCTGCCCGGCACCAGGGCAAGACTCAATCTTAACTGTGACAGAGCAGTTTAAGAAGACTCCGGACACATACACAAGCCCTTCTTATGCCCTGTGATTAGTTCTCGAATAGTGGGATGCTCCTTGTGCAGTGTGGGGCTGAAAGATATGGGTCCCGTTTGTGACAGCAGGGACAGCTCCATGGGGCTGAGCATGGAAACATACGCACTAGGCGTATCAGCTGCTTGAAAGGTCCCTGGCGTGTGACGGTCATTCCCACGCCCTGCAGATGGGCGTCTAAATTCACACTACATTTCTAGAAAGGAACCTGGCAAAATGTTTCCATACACTTAAAAACGTGTGTGGCCTTTGGCCAAGCAGCTTCACTCATATGAGGTCAGCGGACACGTAAATCCTACAGACCCAGACCTCACGTGGCCACATCATCTCCCCACGGTGTTGTGTTCAGAAAATACAACGTGGCAACCAAATGGATCTAAAATCAGTCCCAATCCAGATTCTGTCTCTGGGAGAGCACCGAAAGGGATCTAGCAGAGCCTCTCGTGGTTCTGCTATCACACACCGGAGAAGTGTGAAGGGCTTTGTCCTATCTATGCTCCATGCCAGACGAAGCTTGGAGAGAGGCAGGCATGCAGAGGGTGAGGCAGACACAAACATCCAGAAATTAAACTAACTCGGCATCAGAAAGAGCAGAGAGCCAAAGCCAGCCGGCCACGAGGATGTGATCTCCCTGGAAATCTGTCTGACACTAGGGCTTTTCACTTCCACAAGGTGTAAAATTAGGGAGAGAGTTAAGAGAAAGTTAAGGAAATCTCACTTAAATTCCCTCTGTTAACATCTGAATTTCCTTTATAAAGATGAGAAATTGCTCCAAAAGTGCAAGGTAATGATTAATTAAATGATGATGTATTCTTAGGAAACATTTACATCCGTTGACTGTCATACTATAGAAAAAAAGTTATTACTGGTATAAGAATATAAAAAAGAACAGTTAAGAAAAAGAAAGAACAGTATAAAAAGCAGGCCAAACTATTAACATGAACTATTTTTATCGTATTCTTTTTTGCTTTTACTTTTTTATTTCCTCTTTTTTTTTTTACATTTTATTTAAGTAATCTCTGCACCCCACATAGGGCTCAAACTCCCCACCCTGAGATCAAGAATCACAAGCTCTTCCAACTGAGCCAGCCAGGGGCCCCTACATTTCTGTATTCCTACATTTCCTGTAATGAGCATGTATTTCTTTCTGTATGCAGAATTTGTTTTTTTAAAGCCATTGGCTGGACAAAGGAAATTACTAAAATTTGGAATTAGAAAGTAGTTACAAGGACTATTTTAACTTTCCAGAAACCTTATAGGGTTTATAATTGCATTTCACTGTTGTAGAAAGTCGGGCCCAGGAAGCTGGCAAGATAATGATTATATTACATAAAATTTGAGCAAGAGACATCAGTGGCGCAAAGTATTAAATGGTGTTATTTTAAAAGGGTCCTCTAGGGGCACCTGGGTGGCTGAGTAGGTTAAGCACCTGCCTTCTGCTCAGGTCATGATCCCAGGGTCCTGGAATTCAGCCCCATATTGGGCTCTCAGGAGTCTGCTTCTCCCTCTACCTCTGCCCCTCCCCTAGCTCATGCTCGCTCTCTCTCCTGAATAAATAAATAAAATCTTTAAATAAATAAATAAATCTTTAAATCTATCCATCCATCCATCATCCTCTGGTCAAGTGCTTATTTACATTGGGTACTTAAAAGCAAGACTGCATAGACCCTTTATTGTTAATCATCACAATATCAGCAAGCAAACCCTTTATTTTTTGTCTTCGCAGCAATCTTAGGAGTTGAATGTTCACATGTGTCAGAGAAGAAAAGTTAGTCTTATGGGGATTCAGACATTGGCCCAGATCCACAGATAATGGACGAGGCTGGGATGCAAGTCCACACTGTCCCTTCAGCTAAGCAAAGTAGCTGCACTGCAGGAAACATCAGGTCATTTGCCATAAGAGAAAAGCAAAAGGCTTAAGGACAAGCCGATATAATGCAGGCCAAAAATTCACAGAAAAGCAAGCCTTTACTTCTGTCTTTTCCATAAAGCAGTAAGGAGCATGAAGCAGAAAGTTTTGTCTAAATTTTAAAACAATCCTTGAGAGTTCCCTAGTTTTCTTTTGTTTGTTTGTTTTGTTTTGCTTTTAACTGAAAATTTTCTATTATTATCACAGTAGGTGAGGCAGCTCCCAGAAGACAATTTAAAACTTAGTAGGTTGAAATTTAAGCATATAACTCACCTTGGAAAGAGCCAGAATTGATCACTCTACCAGTCCCTCCTCGCTCTGGCTTCCAGCTCTCATCACTGAGGCCCATCCCACGAAGCTCTGTCCCACTCAGGCATTTAAGCATACATTGGCCACCACATTGGCCATGACAAATGTGAGTCATGAGCATGACCACCAAATCAGCTCCTCCTTCCGAAGAGCATAGGTTCAGCCCGGTTTTCAAGGCTCTGACTTGCCTTTCCTTTCCAAACTCCGAATTTCTAGAATTTTCTTTTTCTAGAATTTCCCTCCTCTCCAACTTGGCTGAGGCTTGACCTTTTCTCTAATCTCTTCTCCGTTGCCACAGTCTGCAAAGATTGTCTTCTGTCACTGCTTGCCTGCAAAACTGCATTGTGTGTCTGGGACTCCTTTTAGGAAGCTCACACAGTACCAGAACCCCTCCAGATGTCCCTCTCAACCTTACCATGCCATGCTGCTCCATCAACACCTGCCTTTTCCTTTCCCTGCCTTTGAGATCAACTGCCAAAACCACCAACTGCTCTGAGATTCCCACCTAATGTTGAGCCCTGTCCTTAGCACCCCTCCGCAGAAATTGGCTCGGTCTGTTCCAAGCACTCTCTTAAGAAAAACAGTGCTAATCTCTGTTTGTGAGTCCATCTTCTTCTCATGATTTTTAATGTGGGTGTCATGCAATGGAGTAAGTTGGAATTAAGGAATAGCCTTAAATTTAAATAAATATCTTTTGACTTTCCACTATGATCTAGACCTGTGCTAAGTCCTATGGGTTGTGGAAATGCTCAAAGGATACTCTCACCCTTACTGTGGGGAGTTCACTGACTTTTGAGTAAAGAAAAAATAGTTAAAAGCAATTCTAAGACACGGTGAAATGAGAGCAATTCGGTTTGGAAATGAAGAACAAGGAATAATCATTTTGTCTGTGGCGATCAAGAAAGCTTTTTGGAAAAGGAAGGATTTGAGCTGAGCTTTGAAGAAGAGGTAGAGAAATATTCTAGGCCCTGGTAAGGAAAAAGTGAACATAAAAGATAGTGTATGTGTGTTTCAGTCTTGAGAATTTTCTGTATGGTTGGGAGTGAAGGCTCTTGGAGGGGAACTACAAGACAATCTGAAAAGTCAGCTTTGTGCTTGATCTTATAGAAACCTAAACATCATGGTAAGGACTCTGGGCCTTGTGATTCAACAGAGTTACCATGGGGTTTTGAGCAGTGGGTGTGTGTGTTGCTTACCTAATTATCCCCTAAAGCTTTTCCATTCCCAAAGGGGGTCTCCTGGTGTAGGCAGGAAGGACTTCAGATAGTAGAGAGGATGGATGGGAGAGAGACAGACTAGAGACAGGGAACCCCTGTAAGCAAAGAGGGAGGCTGTAAATCCCAATGGTGCAGAGGCATTGAGGAGCTAACAGCTATGACCACACTGGGCAGAGAATCTCTGTAACCTGCAGGCTGATTTAGCATATCAGGTTTCAGGTTGCTCTAATTAAGGTTGCAAAACATTTTCCATTAAGGTCTTCACTTTGGACTCATACTTACTTATCCTGGTCCCAGTTTCTGAGGGGTAATCTCAGATCCAAGGCAGCTTTTAAGAAATATGTATTTTTTTTTCAATTTCATTTGCTCAATGTCAGAAAGAATCAAAACCACATTTCTATTGGAAGAAAAAAAGAAGAGAAAAAAATGTTATTCTTTGTTTAAATATCCAATATCTAAAAGGTCTGTTTTAATATGTCACACTCGAACTGCCTTAAGATGGGTACAAAATAAGAAGTGAGATTTGGATTTCATTCCAACCAATAGTTTAAAACAACAATTTGATCCTGGGGGATATTTTTGTTTTATTTTTTGCCTGTTTGTTAGTTGGTTTTAAGACCATTGAAACCTGTCCCTGAATGAACTTGTAAAATGACAATCTGGTCTATATAGGACTCTTTCCCTCCCAGAGGAGACTGGAGCCAGTTTGGAGGCTTGGGGCCCCAGGCAAGGAACACTATCCATTAAGCTGGAACAGCCACAAGTCTTAAATCCAGAAGATTGCCTGGAAACACAGATAAGAGAAGCACAGTAGAAACAAGGACCCTTCCTCTGGAGAGAACACCAAACATCATTGGCTCCAATCTTTTCATTCTAAAGAGAAGGAAGCTGAGTTCCAAGAGATACAACCACTTGTCCCAAGCCCAGTGTTAGTTTCTTACGGAATCAGAACCAGAACCAGAATGCGAGGTCTCTTTATTTTCAGGTCATATCAGTATTCAGTTCAAAACCATTCATCACTCCATACCCTGCTTGAAGCTTCTCACAGCCCAAAGCAGCAGGAGGCTGGGGAAAGCGCTCTGCACACCCGGCGACTGGCAGGTGGCAGGTGGCGGGAGGCTGGAGGCAGAGATGCAGAGCCTCGAGATGACAAGATGACGTGAGGAATGCTGAGACGCCTGTAAATGTACTGTCTATAGCATTCCGTCCACACAGTCTCCTTCCCCAGGGGCATCTCCCCTGCCCCAGCTACTTCTCTGTGCCTTCCAGTGCCTCCCAATGCCTTTCCAAGTTGCCCTCAATGCTCATTTCCATTTTAAGGTGATCTCACCTTTGTCTAATCTTTGTTCCACTCCTTTCATGCCCAAATCCCACCCAAACCAGGCCGATGTCTGCATTCTCCCAATTCAAGAGTAACACCTTTCCTGGAAATTTCTAGAGCTCTTCCTACGCTAATGAAAAGCCAAGGTTGTAAGCACTGGGAACATTTCTAGGTATCAGCTCTTTGAATAGTTTGGGGACTGGCTTCTTAGACCATGGAAGCAGCGGCAAGAATGATGAATAGGTTTAAATTAATCTCTTCTTGTGGCTGCATCATGAATTTCCTAGTCACAAATTGTTAAACACAGAAGCACCTTAGAGAATATAAATGAGAAAATATAATATCACATTTGTTCCTCCTTGTTGAGGTGGGAAAATAATATATCTATCGAGATCATTGCTGTAAGTGGACAAGACAAGGAAATTCATTACCGCGATTTTCATTGTGTTCCTAAATATCAGCACCAAATGGTGAATAAGCAAAGAAACAATGACAGGTCTTAGGAATAGGAAGCCCTGCAGCATGCTGGGCTCTGCTGGGCACCTTCATATGCTTTATCTCATCTACTAGTCACATCAAACATTCTTGGTAGGTTCTTAATTATTGCCTTCCACTTTTACAATTTTTAAGGGGAAAAAAATCAGAAAGGGTAAGCATGACTCCCAACCTAGTAAATGCCATAGAGGAGATTCAACACCAAACTATTTGATGGAAAATTCCACGTTATTTCTACTGTACTCTGCTGCCTCTGAGATCAAATCCTTAAAAACAGATGATAAGAAAACTTATTGAAACATTACAATCTAGGCATTATCTTAACTTCTCAGTACATTCAGTTCTTTTTATCCTCATAACCCCCTATGAAGGAAGTATTATTTTTCTCATTTTACAGATGAGAAAACTAAAGTACAGGGGAGTTAAATGATGTGCCATTGATCACACAACTATTACATGATCACACAACTACACCATGATTTAAACCTAGCTACTCTGGCTCCAGAGCACAAACTCTTGGCCATCAGACTGTAATACCTCAATTTCCTTCCATTTTGCTCTTTTCCATTCCATCTTATTCCATTCGTCCTTCTTCCTCTCCTCCCTGTCTTCCTTCGTGCTTTCCTTCCCCTCTCTCACTTTTTCCTTCCATTCGCTGAACACCTACAATGTATGCAGGGTTGTACATAAGATGAATGACCTACAGTTAAGGAACTCAGAGGGAAAGAGACTCATCAACATATCATTTTATGGGTGTCGTAAACATGAATGCAGAGATACGTATCCATTTTTATCCACTTTTATATTATACACACCCACATATGTGCACACATGTGCACAATGGAGCTATCATGGGATTTCCTGCTTTTCTGCCCTCCATCCCAAACTGTGGTCTACTGTCTGAGTTGCAGCAAGTAATTCTGTTAAAATCCTAAATCAGGTCATGTCGCTCCTCTCTGCAAAATTGTACAAAGCCTTCAGATATCATGTAGAGTAGAAGCCAGAATTCTTGAGTAGCTATAGAGTCCTCCAAGATCGGGACTCTATGGCAGCATCTCCTACAGCTGTCACTACTTGAGCCTCACTAGTCACTCTCTTCCCTGCACTTGAGAGACCTTGCTGTTCCCTGGAATCCCCTTCTCTCAAATGTATCTGTAAGCTTTACTCCCTTGCCTCTTTGTAGTCTTTGCTCAAATGTCAACTTCTCAGTGAGGCCCTTTCTGACCACCCTATCACAGTGCTCTCTTCCCCTTTGCCGCTCTCTTATCCCATAGAGCACTTGCCACCACACAACTCATTATTTCACTCTTTTCAGCATCCACTCCACTCAATTTCCTGTAGAATATAAGCTTTAAGAGCAAAGGGATTTGTATCTGTTTTGTGTACTTATGCATCCCTATCACCCAAAATAATGTTTGCTGTATGAGTGCTCAGGAAATACTTACTGAATTCAAGAAGAAAGTATTTAATAGTGGAGGGGAAGAAGCAGATAGGAAATTCTTCAGAGATGGAGACATTTGAACTGATTGTTGGACTAGCAGGATGAGGAGGAAGTATTTATATAATACGTGGAAATCAGAAGCAGCACTGCTGACAGGGTTCTGTGGGCAGTGTGGCAGGGCTGGATCCAAGCACGAGCAGTAGGAACTGGAGTGAGAGGGAGAGATGAGGAACAGATGAGGGAAGGCCTCCCACATGAAGGACAGGGAGCATCATCACTCTAACGAAGGGGTTTAAGCATGGGAGTGACATGATATGATCTACATATTCTGTCACAAGTTAGGGTCCGTGCTTTTTTCCAAATATAGTTTTCTAAAATATTGTAGAAAATAAAGAAATAATAATATAGATTAGTTATTAAAACAAAAACAAACAAACAAACATCGCACTCCCAAATGTGAATTGGGGCAATGGCAGTGGAAACCAAGACAAGGATGCATTTGATTGCGACTAAAGAGAAAGAACATTCATGAAATTGTGACCAATGAGCAGGGAGATTCTGGAAGGAGTGCGAAGAAAAAGAAAAATAGAAGGTGATTTCCAGAGTTTAGGCATGATAACGAGGTGGACAAAGAGGAATGGAGGAAGAGAGTCAAAGTTGGGCATCATTGCTTCTGATTGAGGCAGGTAACGTTGAAAGTTCTTGGGTTGTATCCAGAAGAACATGGGGTAGGAAAACAGGAGGTAAGAACAACTTTCTGATTAATCAGGAGTGGCTTAAAACCCTGTGCAGATAATGTAGGTCCACCTGACTCACCTTCTGCTAAAGTGGGAACTGGCTAGCTAGCCCATTCTGGAAGCCATCCAGCTGGGCTGGATCCAGTGATTCCCATCAGCACCAGCAGATTCCATAGGTCTGGGTTTGTATTTGTATCCATGTCTACTTTTTAAAGATTTTATTTATTTATTTGAGATTGAAGGCACGTACTCTTGAGCTGGGGGAGGGGCAGAGAGGGAAGGAGAAGAACAAGCCAACTCTGTGCTGAGTGCAGAGCCCAGTTTGGATCTTGATCTCAGGACTCTGAGACTGAACCAAAGTCAGATGCTCCACCAACTGAGCCACCCAGGCACTCCCATCTGTGTCTATTTTTCACAAGCACTTTCAGAGGGTTCTGAGGCTGGTGGCCCATGGACCACACTTAGGGAAATGCTAAGTGAGACAAAAATGAAATACTAATAATTGCTCCTATGGGGCCAGTCATAGGGCAATCTCTGACTCCCCATAGGTCTGTATTTCCAGCCCACTTTTGATTCTACCTCCCAATTCACAACCATGGAGCATACTTTACATTAATTGTCAGGTTTAATTCTCACAACCTTGAGAGGTAGATATAATTTGCTACACTTTGAAGATTAAAGGATCTGAGCTTGAAGACTTTAAATAACTTGCCCAGGTTCCTTGAATTGATCGGTAATAACAGAGACTCATAATTCTATCATCTCATCTCAAGGCTTGTACCCTTTCCACTGTGGCACAGAACCTCCTCCATGAAGCTTTCTTTACAGGTGAATCACTTCTCTTTTAAAAAACTTATTTTTAAGTGCCATAACTTTCAGCATTCGTTAACACGTGGTGCATTATTAGCTAGCTGATTTCCACATACGAGAATTATATCCTTAACTCTGCATCTGTCACAGACTCTTATTTCCTGTCCACCCCAAAGAGTCTGACATTCATGAGAGCATTCAGTAGGCGCTCAACAAATACACTCAGTTTCTCTGAGGGGCTGGCTGCTCCAAGGAGCAGAGGTACGGACTTCCTGTGCGCTCTTGGGTGACTCATATCGTGTCTTAAACTCCTCCTGTTTAACATGAGGAAATTCATACATTTCTTGGCACTTGAGTCACAGCAATTGGGGGAAAAGCAATGATATGCTCTGGTCAATCTACAGTGAATCAAGGTCAGGACACTAATTTGCAAGTAGACTATTAACTAAGAGGGAGGGTGTTCTTTCTAAAAAAACATATTTCCAAAGTCTCTTTGCTAGGAAATTAATAGGCACTCCCTGCCCCCAGAAAATCCATTCACTTCCTCCAGGAGCAGGATGAGAGTAGTGTGCTAGAATTCTTTGAGGAGCAAAACTAGGTGTGGTGCAGGGATGGAGGGTGGAGCTCTAGGGTGTGGGGAGAAAACAAGTGCTGGGATCCTGCAAGCTCAGAAGCCAGCATCTCACTCCTGGTCAGCAGCCCAGGGCAGAATCAAAGCCAGCTGCACTGTGAGAGATGGCTTCAGGATCACTGTTGATACCACCACGACCTTCCACCCTGGCTTACCAGAGCCTGCTCCTGAGAAGGTAACAGGAAAAGGGACCCAAATCTTATTGAATCAGGACCAAACTGAATGATTATATGATCTCATCGAGAATTGAGGAACATTAAAGCAAGACCAAGAGGTCAGAGACCTACAACTTCGCTTTACATCGAAGAAAACAAAACTCAAGGAAGTCCTTCCATTTTCAATCAACCTAGAAATTATTCCTTCCAAAGCATAAGAAAAAAAAAAAAAGGCAGTTGAACAAAATAAAGAGAGAGCAGTTCAATTATAGGAAAGTAGCAAATTTCAGATTTATGTAGACGGCATGAGAAGACATTCCAAGACAGTAATTAATAACACTGAAGACACCGCCCTCAGGACATCATCTGAACCTATTACCTAGCAGAAGCCCTACCTTACAGCATCACACTGAAGATTAGGACTTCAACATACAATTTGGGGATGGGGGGAGGAGAGGCACAAACATTCAGTCCATAACAAAAACAGACGTTGACTTAGGCTATTTTATTCAAAACTGGAACTTCAGCTAATTTGACAGACAGAAACGAATAGTTACCTGGACTGGATAGCATACAGATTTGTTAAAGGAGACCGACACCCCAGGACCTGTGAGCACTGGAAGATACGATACAGGAATTTCTTCACACCAGTGACATGACGAAGCAGAAACATTTCCCTTACCCACAACTAGCTGGAAGCTGTCATTAATATATTTGGAAGCAGTTCCCACTGTATTATTTATATGTTGTGGGATATGGTTATACATTACCAAAATATCTTTTGTTGTCATTCCATGGGGCGGGTTGGTCCTTTTTCATCATTTTGCCTTATTTTTTTTTCATTACCGTTGCAAAATCGATTCTACAAGCATCCCAGGCATTATCACTACTGTTTACTGCAAACAACTGGATACCGTCAGAAAATTTTACGTGACATTCTAGTGTGTTGATTGAGCAAACCACGCGTACCATATCCCCAGCAGCCCATGTCTTTGGTCAAGCTTGTTATGACCAGAACATCAACCCATCAAACTCATATTTGAAATGAATCCAAGCTTTTAAGATAAACAGAATATGCATCCAAAGGAATTTGAGAATACTTTGAAGATTTAGGAATTTAAGACAATGGGAAATGCTAAGGGCAAAAACAAACAAAAAAAGGATACAAATATCCAACATGATGGTTTAAAAGATGAACCCTGGAGATAACAGAATATGAAGAAGCTTCCAAATAAAATGAAACTACACCAAAATGCTTCATTAAATTCTCCACAAAAAGGTGGTTTGGGAGACTCATCCTCTAGCCTCACTACCTATAGTTAATTTAAGATGAATCAATATGTTGTAAGTTTCGAGCATTCTTGCGGAAGTGTCTGAGTGTGGGTCTGTGTGTGTATGTGAATTTTTTTCAGTAAAGAAAAAAAAAACACACAAAGAAAATTGACCAGAAGGGGGAAAAATTGAGAGGCATAAAATTTTTAACAGTTAACACATCTTTAAATAAGTAAACTGTCTCTAGTCATCACATTTCAGTTTGCACATTTGATGAAATATCAGAATTATTTGATCCTAAACAAGACACACTTTACTGGTCTGTCAGAGGAGATGATTAACGTAGATCCGTAGCAGGGTGGAAAACTTTTTCAGTGGGCACCAATATGTTTCTTAGGAAGGCAACAGTCTTGGTTTAAAAAAATACTCTAATAAATATTTAGGGAAGGATACTAAAAATCTTTAAGCGTGTCTTTTAAAAGATGAAATTTCAAAGCATATAATTAAACTGTTCTTAAGAACAAATGAATGAGGCACCTGGGTGGCTCAGTTCGTTAGGCATCTGCCTTCTGCTCTGGTCATGATCTCAGGATCCTGAGATGGAGTCCCACATTGGGCTCCTTGCTCAATAGGGAGCCTGCTTCTCCCTCAGCCTGCCGCTCCCCCCTGCTTGTTCTCTCACTTTCTCTCTGTCTCTCTCTCTGATAAGTAATAAATAAATAGTCATAGAGCAAAAAGTTCAGGGACAAGAGAAATGATAAAGTCTGTGATCAATTTGGTAGAAATGGCCAGTGGATTACTTTTTAAAAATAATTAATAGATTTGATTGTTTTTAATACACTTTAAGATTTACATAATAATTCAGCCAATGGCACCTAGAGTTGTCTCCATATGTCTCCCTCCTTCACCCCCACTCCTGCAGTTTTCCCTTCTGTATGTTACATTAGAATAATGACAGGCATTTGTAACCCTTATCATTAATAAACCAATATTGACATGCTATTACTAATGATATTTAATAATTGTTTTATATAGAAAAATCTCACCTCCCCCCAAATCCCCTGTTCTTCTGCTACTCATGCATTTATTCTTACCCTCCCTCCTGCGCCCTCCCAGCTTCTCGAGTGGCTGGGAGCAGACATGGTATCTTACCCATCTTGGTGTATTTAGCATGCCTAGCACTGTGCCTGGGATTTATAGTTTTCTTTCATTTGTCTTTAAAATGAATCATACTCCTAACTGCAGACTTAAGGTAGGTGTTGAACAGTGACGGTAAATAACAAAAGAGGGAATTTAGACACCAAAGAGGTCCGAGATTGCTCCAAATCAGGTCCTGTGGGAAGCAGATGCCAAAAAGAAGGTAAAAATGCAACGTATTTACTGGAGAGCAATGCCTATGAAAGTTAGGGGAGAGGGAGAGGTGGGCAAGGAGATCTTTAGAAACAGTACAGCTTTAGTACCTGTGAAAATAAAAAGGGAAGTACAACAGATTGAGCAAGAGAAACCCCAGACTGAAGTGTGGCTCTGAGGTCTCAGCCGGCCCAACATGGATCTTCAGAACTAATACCCACCAGAGGATGTGCACACTGCACAGCAATTAGCGAGTCCTTGTACCTCCACCATGCCTAGGTAACAGCCAGCACAGCTTAGAGACAGCGTGTCTTCAGCTCAGTGCTGCAAAGGATCCTGAAGGTGATGCAGCTGGAGGTTGCCAGCTGACTGCCTGCCCATGGGACAGGTTCTCTCTCAAGACAGAGATCTGGGACATGTTCCACCATGACAGTCAGAGACACTTAGGCCAAGAGGGAAGCCTTTGCCCAAAGGCAATTCCTATTGTAACTCTGGTACATTGTTGGAAATACTGTGGATTTCCAAAATCTCAGAATTATACATTTTGGAAGTTGCATGTATAAATACGCTCCTAAGCTAAATATGGATGCATCTGTTGTTTTGAAATATTTCCAACCTATTTAAAGGAGAACATTAAGAGCTAGCTGCTTGCCACTCGATTGCCAGGCAAGGTTTCCCCCACCCACGCTGTACTTAAATCTACCCATTTATCTATTCCTCCTTTAATTTTTCTGTGTGGGAACTTCTCTTGGGTGTTCACTTCCTAAAAATGGAAATGCATAAACTTACTTTGAAGAGTTTCAAAGTTGAATATTTATGCAAATATGTCTGTGCATAACATGTATTATTAGCAGGATTAAAACTAAAAAGATTTCATTTCTATTGAATAGGTAATGTCTCTTAAAGTTCCTAAACAAGGAGATAAGAAATCATATGGCCTGGGGGTTATTTTCCAAGGAAAGCATGTGGATGTCGTACTAGAGATCATCACAAAGTACAGCAAAATTCTGATTCTTTTCTTTTAGCACTTTGGAGATTTCTGTTTTTCTACCAGCTTTTTAATGATGGATATACTCTATGACACATGTCTACCTTGAAGCATTTTCCTGGACATGTTCTAATGGCTGTCATGGAAACAGCTGAGAACGTTTTATTTTAAAGCCCTGGTGTTAATGATCATATTGAAGTCCATTGCCCTAGAACCTCACAAAGGTATTTTCCAATCATGCTACCAGCTTTTATAGCCTTTAAATAGGGTCATTTGGTTGAAACAGTTATATAACTCAAGACTCTGGCTCATTACAAGTACTCAACAAATTGTTAAATTAGTCTACGTTCATTTATACTAACGGATCTCAAAATATATATTAAAAAGTAATTTTCTAGAATGAGTTTCATAAAGGAGAAAAATAAGCTTGAGCTTTTCTTCAAGCTAGTACCGTGCTAGTACTCCCTCTTGTTTGCTTAATACTTGTAAATAAATTACATTCTTGATTAAAATGGCTTTTTTATTATCCCTTGAGTAATTCTTAGTAATTAGGTGAAAGTTGTATTTAGTGATCTCTCCCAAACTTGCTGCTCTTCTAATGTTCTCTCTCTCAGGAAATGACATCTCCACCCAGGGGTGCCAAGTACTATTAATTTTACCCACAACATATATATTTTTTCTGTACTCTCTTTCACTACCACCAAATCAGTTAAAAAAAAAAAAAGTTACCTTTTGCCTGGAATATTGCAGTTACTTCTTGAATAATCATGATCTGCTGCCATGTGATTTCCATGTAATGGCTAGAGTAAACATCTGTAAAATTCAAATTTATCATAACATTAACGTTCCTAAAGCACGTCCACGGCTTCTATTTACAGTTAGGATAAAATCTGAACTCTTACTCTGAGACCAGCCCCATGCCATCTCAAGCATCATTTCCCACTGCCTGTCGTGATCACTCATCTCTGGACAAGCAGGCCTCTCTTTTCTCTCCTCAAGCCCTTGACTACCCTATGTTCACGTCCTGAAATTTTCTTCTCCCTTCTTTTCTGTAATGACTGCTCTTTGTCTCTTCGGTCTCAACTTAAGTGTTGCTTCTTTACAGAGAAATTCTTCCTTAGCATGGAAGATTGTAGTACTGGCCTGAATTAGTTTTCCCTCCCTGCATCTGTGCCTTTGCCATGTCCTGACTGTGGGCTAAGGGTATTCTCCTGTCTTTGATTTTGGGCATGGCTCTGGGGCTGGTTTTGTGTAATAGTGACAATATGTCAGTTCTGAGCCTAGGTCTTAAGAGGGCGCATATACACCTGTGTGTGTGTGTGTGTGTGTGTGTGTGTGTGTGTGTGAGTGAGACCTCTGAAGAACCCCGAGTGATAGCCCAATGAGCCCTCTCTATGTATTTATGGAGAGAGAGAAAGAGCAGAGGGAAATTTATTTTAAGGAATTGACTGTGGGGACTGCTAATTCCAAAATCTGCAGGGCAGGCAACAGGCTAGAAACTCAGGCAGGATTTCTCTACTATAGTCTTGAGACAGAACTCTTCAGAAAAACCTCATTTTTTGCTTTTATTTACGTAGACTCACACAATATGTCTTCCATGTCTGGCTTCTCTCACTCAGCATTGTGTCTGTAGGAGTCCAATACAACCATGTGTGTCATTGGTTCATTCTCACCACTCTTTAGGAGTCTGGCAATACGTATTGGGTTAGTTTTCAGCTTTGACCTATTGCAATAATGCTGCTGTGATCACCCCTGCACGGGTCTCTTTTGGTGAACGCACGTGTGCATGTCCTTTGGGTGCATCCCCAGAAGTGGAACTGCTGAGTCGTAGAGGATGCCTCTGAACTCCTTCAGTAAAGACTGCCAAGAGTTTTTCAGAAGTGGCTGTACCAATTTACACGTGAACCGTCAATGTACCATTGGGCATGGGCTTCATGAGAGCCTCCCCAATGTTTAATGTTCAGCCAAGTTTGAGAACCATTTTTATAGAAGCTTCCCAGAAGCCTCAATGGAGTGATCCAGATTCTTTCTTCTACACTGTTTCTCAAGAAAGTCCTGAAATCCTTCTCAACTTTTGAAATTTCCAAGCCTGGTTACTATACAAATTATTCTTTGACAATTGTCACACACACACAAACACACACACACACACACACACACACACACACCACTACCACTACTACTAAGTAATAACGTATTGTGTATAGCATGACATCATGTACATCCTGATAGTAACATCTCTAAGGATCTATACCCCCACTCATATTCAATTATAACCACCCTTGTCTCGTGGGCTTCCTATCAGATCTATTCAGACGTAGGTCCACACACAGTGGAAAATCTCTAGTTAAGTTCAAATGACCCCTCAGTCCGCCTTCTAAAGCTACTCTCAGCTGCCAGGGGTATGTCAGCAGGGACCGAATGACCCTTATTCAGAATCTGGTAGAGAAAGATTTGTTTGTATTATATCTTAAAAGGGCAGAGATATAAGAGTAGATAAACAATAATTGATCTCTTTGAAAACAGCATTAGGTCATGCTCTCCCTGTGTCTTAGCAACCAGACCACACACACGTGGAAGGAATGTCACATGGAAACTGTGAATCCCAGGGGTTTGGAGACTCAGCTCACATAAATGAGGAGGGAGGTCGGATACCGCTCAAACTCCATATAATGAAATCTTGTTGTAATGGTTTCATTTCTAGGAATCACGTTCTTGTTTTGCAACAGCTGGGGACCAATTTGTTTCTCTGAAGCAAATTAGCAACCAAAAGCAGTACTCTTCCTATAGCAAAAGGAAAAGGATAAACAGAAGCCCCCACCCCTCAGCTTTTTTTCCTTGTAAGCTCTTTGAGGGAGAGAACAGATAACTTTTATTACAGAGGTAACTGGAATATTCGGACTGGAATGGGGAACATAGACTAAATGGAATTTTGTAGAACCAAAAAGTACTGTTTTGGAGCCCAACCTTCAGATTTCAGTGCAAAAACATACAAAACCTATTTACAGTCTTGTTAGCAAATCATGCAGAGTTTAGTGCAAACACTTGCTTCTGGTTTACAAACCCATAGCTTTCAAGATCTTCCAAAGTCTGAATCCAGCCACCCATTCACACCTCATTCCCTCTTTTCCTTCCACCTACGTTATCCCATCAAGCTACTCATTTTTCATAAACATGCTATAGGTTGTCATGACTTTGTGACTTTTTATCTTATTCCCTTCAGTTGGATGACTCCCTCCTCTCTTCACATATTCCATTCTTATTTCCATTCTTATTTTCAGACCAGCTCAAATATCACCTCTTCCAGGAAGTCCTCTTTAAATTTTCCGAGTATTAGAAGACGTTTTTTTCTCTCTGCCCCAATAGTATTTCTTTACGCTTCTGTTTACTGTTAACTATACTGAATAATCTAATTTAAACTTTTTATTCCCTATTGCACCTGGACATATCTTGAATTAGATTTGTCCAAGAGAAAAGAGAAGGATTTATGGCATGAGGTTAATGATTGTAGAGAACTCCCTGTATTAAAAAAATAATAATAATAAGGGACATGAGTCATCTGATGGAGCACCGGAATGGCTCCCTTTTATAGTGACTCTCAGGCCCCCTACTGTGGTGTGGGGATCCCCCTAGGCAATAGTCTCCTTAGACATTCTCAACACAAGCCTTCACCAAGATCACCGCAGGTGCTTGGCAACTACTGACTTTATGAGAATAAGCTTCCCCTATGGACGAAATCGAAGAGGGAAGAAGGTCACGCAGGGCTTCAGGAAGGGAGGATGGAGAGGGGCTTCAGGCAGTTCATCTCCCTCCATGATCAGAGAACAGAGAGGGAAGAATCGATCAAGGGTGTTTTCATGGGATTTAGATTGCTTTTGTCCTGATTAATTCCTGTAGGAAATAGGTTTCGATCTCTATAAAATAATGATTTTCTTTGCAGCAGCTCCATCTCACCAGCCACCCCCATGTGTCAGGTCTCTCACGTGGTGGATAGCCCAAGCCTCCTTCGCCAGCCCTCCCCCACTCCTAGGCCAGGAGCTGGCACCCAAAGATTTCATGGCCTAAATACATTCTATTTGATTCCAAAGAAGGATTAGAATAATAGCCAGAAATTTTCCACTGCATCTGAGAAAGAATAACAAGGGAGAATTACAGGAGTCTGAGGGACAGTTCACTGGTTTATTCCCTTGAAGGCACTTCCCTGTAGTCTCATTTCTCTTATATCAGGCGAGGGCTCCGTCAAGTTTTGTGACAAGTGTTGACTTATGTTGAACATTTATTTATCTATTGGCCTGTGGCCTTATTTGCTAAATGCTTCTGTGTCTAAACTGCACTCATCTCACAAATTATTTTTCCTTCATGAAACCCTCTTGCCTGATTCTTGAACTACTTAAAGGAGGATTTCCGTAATCTAGTCTTTAATCGAGCAAGTGACATGAAGGCTGTGTTCTGCTTGATCTCTCTACCTGCCTCATTTGTCTGCCTGACCCATACAAACTTTAATAGGAACTGATTGATTTAGACTAGCGGTTCTCAAATTCCAGTGCGTATTGGAACCAGTCAGAGGGTTTCTGATTCAGCAAGTCAGGTACAGGGTATGAGAATTTGCCTTTCTAGAAAGTTCTTAAATGGGGCTAATATTGCTGGTCCAGGGATTATCCCTTGAGAACCACTGATCCAGAGGAAGCTTGTCACAGACTGAAGTGTGTTAGTACAGATTACTCTCTAGATTACTCCTTCCTATAAGTACTTTCTAGATACTCTCAAGGAGCTCTAGATTACCAGCTCAAGATTACTAAATCTAGATTACTCTCTGGGAGCATGGATGGCACAGTTGGTTAAGCATCCAACTCTTGATTTCAGCTCAGGTCATGATCTCAGGATAGTGAGATCAAGCCCCCCCTAGCCCCCCAAAATATAAATAAATCCTTAAATTCCTCTCTCACCTCCTTAACTCAGGCCATAATATTCCAGGGAGATTTAAATCTTATACAGCATACACATTCCTTCTTGGGCTGATTTCTGCCTGCCTTTTCTTTCTGGGGGCAGATGGCCTGCTCCCCGACCCCATCACACACCAAATGTACCCTCCAGTGATGCTGTGCTTTTTTGGTGGTCTCCTGAACATCCAAAAGGCTTTTTCAACTCCTTTGCACATGTTGTTCCTTCTGCCTTGTCTGGCAACTTCTTTGACCTTCAAATTCAACTCACACCCTTTCCTAACTCACATCTTTCCTAATGATTTTCTCTGAGCAACATCCCCTCTCTGCCTCCCCCCAGCCTGCTCCTTCTGACCCTCTCCATGTGCACACACACAGTTAACTCATCTGTCCTCTAGCTACCACGTGATAGAGTATCTGCTTCTATTTGTACTCACCACACTGTCATTCTGTCATGTTGGCCTCCTCTGAGTAGCGGCTCTTTGGTGGCTGGAATGATGTCTTGTCATTTGGGGGCCACAGCCAATGAGTCCTAATATGAATGCACATCTGAGGTTTGATATGCATTTCATGTGGCTGTCGTGAAATAAGATGGGGAGGGAACAAAGGCATCATGATGGTGAATGGGCAAGAATCCTACAAGGCATGGCAATGACAATTAGGGGGGTGTGGACCAACTACTTGAATAAGGCCAGTGCCCATGGCTGTAAGGCTCATGACTGTAAAGTGTGCTAAAGATAGTGACAACAGTTAAGGCAAGAGCCAGATGTCTTGGGTGTACTGAAAAAAGCAATGTGCTCCACTCTGACAGGTCCATCCTGAGCAAGAAGCCCAGTGAACAGCCTTTGATTCTCTCCAGAAGTCACCTTCCTTGTTTCACCGATAGACTTTTCCATTGACGCAATTTGCTCGGAGGGAGGCTTGCTAAGTGCTTCAGAAGAGTGCCCTGGCCTTGACTCCAGAGATTCCAGGGAGAGGTGACACGCAAAGATGGGAAAGGTGGGCAGTGCATACAACCTTGCAAGACCAGAGATGAAACAAGGGCGATTTGTCTCTTTAGACACATGAATTCCTAGGGCTCTGCAAATACACATGTAATGAGATTTTTAAAAGAACATTTCCAGTCTTTGGAAAATATAGACCCTCCAAGTTGGCAGTGTTCCTTTTGTATGGAAGGTGCCAAAGAAGGAAGTATGTTTACCGGTGGTCCAAGTATTGCCCCCCGGCATAAGAGAACTGGTCAAAAAAGTCAACACCATCTTTTTGCCTTCTGGCTACATCAGTTCTATTGAGGAAAGAGCCCCACCCTGGACACATGGCTTGGCTGTGCTGCTCATGGCAAGCCTGGAATGGGGAGGATTTGATGGGAGTGGGCGGGGGGGGGGAGGATTTCCATGGGGGTACCTTTGCCCAAATATGGATCTTCTCAAGCAGTGAGCTCCCCAGGACTGAAACCAGGTTACATTCCAAAGCCCTCGGTCGGGAGTGGCCTTCCAATGCCTATGCTTTAGTCTGAAGGAAAAAGTCTGTGCAAGGAGGGCTGAGAGCTGATTTTAGAAGATTTTAGAGCAGAGGATGACAGATGCAGTTTATGGAGGAGAAAACACTAGGGAAAGAGTCCAACAAGAGATTGGTGGATTGGGGAAAATGTTGTCACTGGTCTTAAGGGTACAAAGGGGCCCTATCTTTCTTCTAACGTTCTCTGACTTCCCATTTGAAAACTGGCAATGATGACCCCCCCACACACACTTGCCTTTTTGATTCGGGGACACCCCTTTTCTTTCCACAGAAAGGAGAGCATATATTCCACAATTGCTACCATTTTTCTTCCAGCGACCCATTTGGACCCTTAAGTTCCATAACTTTATGATTCTTCACAATAAAAAGGGGGGAGAAATAATTAAGTATGTGCCAATTCTTTCTGATTAGTTGAATTTTTGGCAATGATGAGAGTTTGTAGTCGGCTGTGTGAGGTGCATGGGAAGGAGTATTTAGGTTCATAGGCTATAGGACACTGTAAGGGCTTTAGCCCTGCTCCAGTCCTCCAACTTTACACTTTATTTGGTTGCAGAAAAGCATGTGGCTGCACTTGAACTGGCCAAGAAACCACCTGAACTCTGTCCCGTGAGATTTCCATTAGAACTTTATTTTGTTTTGGCTTGGAGCATTCCAAAGCAGGATGGCTTTGCAGAATGGGGCGCAGGACCCATCTGTCCCATTTGGCATATCATTTCCCAAGCCAGAAGTGGCCTTACCTTCAGCACACCCTGCTGTCTACCCCTAGACTGGACTGCTCTAGTGGTCCTAAAGGGAAGATGACATTATAGGTTCTCCACTTCCAGGGGCCACTTTATCTTTATCCTTTATCCCTCTGGAATGCTCTTGGGCACCTGGCTGGTATTAGATCAGGAATGGCTGTGCCCAAATTCTCCCACCAAAGTAGGGGAAGTGATTAATCAATCTCCCCTCCCCACCTTGGGGCATTAGGTTGAGACTCTTTAAATATCATGTAGTTTCCAAGCAGTATAGAATTATTTCTCACCTCTCTCCCTTCTGCCTTCTGGGAATCCCTAGAATCAGAGGTAGCTATACCAGGTCGCTATTTCCTCAGGACACATATTTCCTTACCTGATTTGCCAAAACCCAGTATCATGGCTATGTGTTCTGGCAGTCTGACACATCCTTCTCCCTGCTGCAAATGGCAGCCTGGTTTTTCAGACAGCACAGCCCTGTGTGCTCATGACAGATGTATGCATCCTACCCCTACGCATGGTTCCCTCACTTCCTGACCTTCTTGGGGCCCTTTAGGTGCTCAGGAATAGATAGGTGTTGAGAGGTAATCACAAAGATGGTGCTCACTGGGAGCTCTGGCTGGGGACCAGGAGCAAGCTCCCTCAAGGGTCTTGGGCTCTCTGAACTGCAGCAAGGTTTGGCACTGCGGCATAAGAACAAAAGGGAGCAAGGGGGGAAGGGGAGGGTAGTTAAGCCACTTCACCACCTGCTTCCTTCTTCATCCTCATGTCTCCACACAGGAAACTTTTCTCGCACCAGGGCTCTACATACGGGCCAGGGATCTGAGCTACATCAAAATCTCAAGGGTTAGCAGGTGCTGCATTGGCCACATCAGGGGAGAGCTCCTTGAAGATCATTATCCTTGGGGTGGTGCTGGTGCCTGGGAGAATCCAGGGAAGGAAGAGGAGCTGGAGAAGCTCTTGAAGAGTTCTCTTTTCTCTGCCTGAGACGGCCAGGAGCACCTGGACCACTCCTGGGGCTGCCAGCTTACTTGCCTCTGACTCACAGGATGATGGTGATTAAATTTCATTATCATTTGGTTTCCAGCTCTGGAAGCTTTTGGGTGTAGGTAGGCCATACACTTCAGCTCTGCCAAGGGGTTTTTGACTAATGCGCTCTGGCATTGAATCACCGTAGCTTTTCACACATTCGTAACTACTCTTCTGAAGTAACGCGTATTTCACTGTTATCTCCCGATAAGAAGAGCAGAAAGAACAACAGTGTCATTTAACTCTTTTATTCTAAGAGATGGAAGCAATTTGTGACCTAGTTTTTTGTTTGTTTGGTTTCTTGTTTTGTTTTGTTTTGTTTTGTTTTGTTTTTTGTTTTGTGTTTTTTGCTTTAGTATCCTGAACTCCCTTGAGGCCAAAGAAAAGAATAGAGCCTTGAGAGCTACAGGGAGGACCAAATGAGGAAATGCAATCACAGCCCCCACATGTGGGAGCAGAAACACAGGTGCTCTCCAGAGGCACACTTTTCACATGGACACTTCTTTGGGGATAGGATCCCAATAGGATCTGATTTCCTCAGATGCTCCAAGTGATCCATGACCCAGGGAAGGCCACATCGCAGCCTTGGCCAGTGCTTTACTCACCGTGCTGGGCCAGGCACTATACATAAAAATACAAAGAATGATGCCCATGGGTGATTTGATGGAACCCCATTATTCTCCTGTTTTAGTTTGTTTTGAAACAGGTCATTTTGGTTTTCAATCTCCCGTGGGTTCCTCATTAGAAGGATGTTCAACTTACCTGACAGTTTCAAATCATGGACCCCCAAATACAAGGTAACAATGAAATTGAGTTTCCAGAACATGCACAATCTCATTTAAGACTTTGGGCAAAAAAGTTGAAGAGCTCCTCCTAGATCCATGCCAAGCCAGGAAAAAGAGAGACAGGAAACCGGCTGTCTCGATGAGTGTTCAAAGAAGCCCAGATAAAGGGGCCGGAAGCTCTGTACTCAAACCAGTCAATATTCCCAAACCACATTTATATTTGAGTAACTGATTTTCCAAATACCTAAATGCACCAGGGCATTCTAATCTGGGGTCCATATGCTCTTGGTTACCCACCCCCACACACACTCCCTCCTCAGTGGTCTGCTTCTGTTGGTTGACATGGGAGCTCTTGCTGTGTAAGTGGGCGTAGAGGGAGGAATTTTGGTCACGGACAGAGGGGCAAGGTAAAGATAGAGGCAGAGGGGGTGGAATGGAATCTTTTCCTACATTTCTTCATCCAAAAGAATGAACACTCTGACCTCATCATCTCCCTTACTAATATTTGCCATTTTATCATCAGGAATATTACTACTAAGGAGGTACTCTAGCAGGATCTATTCTTAGCCTTCCACTTTGCAGACCAAAAAGGAGGGAGTGACTCTTTAAAGGTCGCATGACTCTTCAGTTGTGAAGCCAAAGTTAGAAGAATTGTCAGACTTCTAGTTCTGCACTGTTCCCAGGGCAGGATCTCCCTTCTCAGTTGTATTACAGCAGAAACAGGGACTCCCTGTTTCAGGAAGCCCTTCACACTCCAAAAAAAGGAGGAAAGAAAGAAAGAAAGAAAGAAAGAAAGAAAGAAAGAAAGAAAGGAAGGGAGAAAGAAAGAAAGAAAGAAAGAAAGAAAGAAAGAAAGAAAGAAAGAAAGAAAGAAAGAAAGGAAGGAAGAAAAAGAAAGAAAGTGGGCGTTCAGTAAAGTGACAAAATAAGTGAGAGAGATTTGTATTCTGTCTACTCCAGCTAATGCAGTATGGGTGAAACCACGGCCAAGCCCCTTGGAGTAGGTTGGTTTGTCTCTACCCCACCTCTGCACCAGTGGCCCTTGGTATGGGTGGACCGAATATGCACGTGGCCATGGGTCTGGACGGGCGACGTAGACGCAGGAGGCCATCCCTATGGGCGGCATGCTCACTCCTCTTCTCTATGATGCATGATGAGCACATCCTTTATTTGATGGTTTCTACTCTGACAGGGGCCTTAAGGAAGGGAGACCCAAGCCTCTGAACCAGGACCCTTTATACCCATGTTTATATAAAGAAAGATTTATATTTCTATAAAGCCAGAATAGCTGTCTCCTGGACTAGAGAACCATATTATGATCCCCGCAAATTCAAATAAATCATGTACAAAGTGAGCAAGGTGAACATAAGGGTAAAGTGGCAGGCAAAGCAGGCAATGACTCTTCCTACTTGAGGATGGTCTCACAGCTGCCTCTCCAAACCAAACCCGATCGCTGCCAGTAAAGCTAATTTGGTCTGAGTTGCTATGGGAACAAAGAAAGGAGTTCCTGGAAATGTAATAATAATTGCTGTCATCTGAAAGGGCAGCTTTCTACTTCAATATCCTCCCATATGTCTGCATTAAAGTGGTGTTAGCAAAAGGGTGTCAGAAGTCATTTGCATGCTTGTTGGTAAGAGGATAACTTCCAATGTGGGGTGTTGCTCTACTGAGCTGATTTGCCGAAGGACTGTTTTTCCATTGTTTCTGGGCCTGAATTCTTTTTGCAGTCCTATATGATTTGGCTGCCTGGGAGAGGATCCAAGCATTGTGCTTCTCGTCAGACGCCAGACTAGTGGTCCAGGTCAGATTGGGAGCCACACATTTGCATGTGGTCGGAGTGTGTAGCTTTTGGCACCACATTTTTTATAAACACCTAAGAAACACTGGAAACTCCCTGGGCGTCTTGACCCAAAGAAATCCTTGTATTTTTGCGGAGGTAGGGAGGAAAGGGAATGCTCATGGATACAGGGTTCAAAGAACCAATGGCATCAGAAGCACATACCTGAAAGACGGTCTTTGGGGGATCAACTGGTCCTTTGCTTTTTGAGGTGTAGCCCATGCACCAACAGCATTGGTGTAAGCTGGGAGGTAGTTAGAAATGCAGAATCTCAATTCCCTTCCCAGACTTGTTGAATCAGAGTCTACATTTTAACAAGATCCCCAGGTGATTTGTTTGCATAATGAAGTTTGAGAAACACTGGTCTCGGGTTGTGTTTGGGAAACACATTTTCTTAATTTTACCAATAAGGGGTCACAAAGCAAGCCCTGAGAGAAGGAGTGACTTGCCCAAGACCTGCCTGAGGATCCGTAGTGGAACCAGAACAAAATTCCAGTATCTCTGAGGGTGAGACTTTTGTCACTACTCCATGAGGCTTCTCAGAAGCTATGGTTGGGGAAGAATTTTAGAAATGGCAACCAAGGAGCACCTGGGTGGCTCAGTTGGTTAAGCATCTGCCTTTGGCTCAGGTCATGATCTCAGGGTCCTGGGATCAAGCCCCACGTCCAGCTCTCAGCTCTCCCTCAAATAAATAAATAAAATCTTTAATGATAATAATAAAAAAAAAAGAAATGGCATCCAAGAATTTCTGACCTTGTCCTTAGTTTTATGCCATCACTGACACTGTCCCTTCCACCCTCAAACTGGCAATATTGTTAGCCCTGCTGTGCCTGAATTGACCAGTCTGAATATCAATTTTGCGAGTGCTCCATTGGCCTGTGAAAGTAACTCACAGAAGTTCTCTTCAAGATGAAAGCAGAGGCAATTGAGTCTCTGCCCTTCTCTTCCCTCTCTGCAGGACCCCAATAGGGGAGACTGATGGCTTGGTAAATTACTCCAAAGAGGAATTCTTCTTTCATTTTCTAAAAGCTGGAAGCAAGACCTTTTCCTGATAATTATATGAATGAACAAGTGAAAATGAGGGACATAAAGAGACATCAGATGCTTTTGGCCTTCTCAGGGATCAAAAGCAAAGCTCTCTCTGGGCCAGAGCATGTTGGGGTGGGTGTCCCATGTTCCATATATGAATCAGCTGCGTGTGGGTGAATGCAGTTTGTGATAGTTCTTGCTCTCCCTTGGCACTCATTACTTCATCTCACCCTAAAGATGAGCCTGTTAGAAAGTGACACATGACCTTCTTCCAGACATAAGAGATGCCTGGAAACATAATAATTTTCTGTAACTCTCAAAGCCTGGCATAAACTTGACATTTCTCATTCCTACTGCCCCACTTCTCCCTGTTCTGGGCCAGTTGGTCATCACATCATGGAGCTCATGAATTCCTAGTTCCCTGCTTTTGTGGTAGCCTTTTGTTTCTGGTATCTGTTGCTGTATAACAACCCACCCCCAAACTTCATAGTTTCACACAAGTAGAGTTTTATTATCTCTCATGATTCGATGGGTTCCTGGAGTCTGTAGCTGGGCATTTCTGCTCTACATCAACCCTGCTGAGACTGTAGTCATCTGGCATCTTGGTTGGTGGGAATATCCAAGATCATATGCCTTGGCAAGGACAGATGGAGAGCTGGACTGATCTGGGATGTTGGTAGAACTGTCCATCTCTCCCTTCTCTCTCTCCACTTGGTCTCTCCAAGTCTTCTTGCTGGCAAGCAAGACTTTCTACATGGCGGCTCAGGGCTCCCCCAAGCACAAAAAATCAATGTTACCATGCCTTTTTAAGGCTTAGGTCCTGAAGTGGCACAGAATTATTTCTATCATATTCTGTTGGTTAAAGTGAGTCACAGGAAAAGCATGGACATCATCAACCACATCAACCACAGGATTCTCACAAAGCCCTCTAGGAACACACAGTTTCCTTCTTTTTGTGAATGACTATCCATTACCTTCTTCAAAATCAAGAGTTTTTAACCAAGAAGTCTATAGGTGGGTTTCAAGGGAGTTTGTCAATAACCTGAAGTGGTATTTTTACACAAACTTTGAGTCCTGATGAATATGTTCATATGTTTGCTTTTCTGGGGATAGGATCCCAGGCTTTCATCAGATTCACAAAGGGATTCATGACCCAGAGAAGGTGGCATCACAGGAAATATATACTCTGGACACCCTGCTAGGAATGAGTCACACCTCGCTCTACATATCATCTGCTCAATATTCATGTGTTTATGTGGATCTTTGGAGGATACATTATATGTGTTTATGGTGTATCTCACTAAGTAATTTTGAAATTCTACTAGGTAAAAGCCATATCTTTTATTTATTTCCAGAATCCCTAGTTTTTAGTGAAGTCTTTTAAAATAAGAGATGCTTCATAGGGTGCCTGGGTGACGCTGGACATTTAAGTGTCTGACTTTGGCTCAGGTCATGATCTTGGGATCCCATGATCATGGGATCAAGCGCCCCCCTCCCCCATTCTGGGCTCCATGCTCAGCAGGGAGTCTGCTTACCCCTCCCCCTTTCCCTCTGCCCTGCCCCCAGCTCATGTTCCCTCTGTCTTTCAAATAAATAAAATCTTTTAAAAGAATAAATAAAAATAAAAATAAATAATATAACAGATGCTCCATAAAGGATGTAGGCTGATTTCCTATGAAGGATTTATTGGATCTCGATTTAAGAAGAAGGTTATAGGGACGCCTGGGTGGCTCAGTTGGTTAAGCGGCTGCCTTTGGCTCCGGTCATGATCCCAGCATCCTGGGATCGAGTCCCACATCGGGCTCCTTGCTCAGCAGGGAGTCTGCTTCTCCCTCTGCCTCTGCCTGCCACTCTGTCTGCCTGTGCTCACTCTCTCTGACAAATAAATAAATAAAATATTTTTTAAAAAAAAGAAAAGAAGAAGGCTACATAGAACACTAACTACCTAATATTTATCGTATATTTGTCATATATTTGTGTCCTCCTTTCTGGTATAAAAAGCCTTTATTTTATTTGATACTTATCTAAATAGATTCTATAAGTTCAGTGGAACAGATATTACTATAACGTTATTTTGTACCAAGGAAACTGAGATTTTCATAATCTCTCTCAAGGAATTAGAGAAAGAACCAGAGCTAAAATCTGATTCTCCTGATTTTTATTCTCCCATTGTGTGGCATGAGCCTCAGC
This sequence comes from Mellivora capensis, assembly GCA_004024625.1. Classification (NCBI taxonomy): domain Eukaryota; kingdom Metazoa; phylum Chordata; class Mammalia; order Carnivora; family Mustelidae; genus Mellivora; species Mellivora capensis. Next base: position 67,131 of record PISX010005983.1, on the reverse strand, counting down.
GATAAGAAGAGGGAAGACAGGTGGCCCAATGTGAAAAGCTAGAAGAGTAAAAATTCAGGTGTATGGAGCCCAGACTTTGGAAGTTTGCAAGTGGAACATAGTTTAGTCTTACAAGAAACCAGAGATGACATAGTGTGGGGAGAGAGCTGTCTTCCCATCCCCTGGCTATGAGGCTTTCCTTGGATGTAACCTCTTTGTGCCCCAATTTTCTCAGCAGTCAAACCAGTGAGAAGTGGTTCCTATACTGACAACACAAGAACCACCCAAGTAACTTCTCGAAATTACACACCTCTAGCTCCCATCTCAGAGATATGGAGTGTGATTCAGAAATTGGTTTTCAAAAGTCTCCATAGATGATTCTGCTGATTATCCAGGCTTGGAAGGCTTGAGCTAGATAACCTATAAGATCCCTCTATCTTGCTGTCCTGAGATATGGAGAAACCCTGGAGTGGTGCAGGGTGGCTAGCTGTGCAGAAGCTTTTGAGTTTGATGTAGTCTCGCTTGTTTATTTTTGCTTCTGTTGTTTTAGGTGTCATATCAAAAAAAAAATCACTACCAAGACTAATGTCACAGAGCTTTTTCTCTATGTTTCTTCTAGTTTTATAGTTTCAGGTCCTACTTTTAAGTTGTTAAACCATTTCAAATTAATTCTTGTGCATAATATAAGATGGGACTAGAGACCCAACAAATCCTGTTCTCTAGGCCCTAACCCAATGTCTAGGTCTTTGCCCCCAGGAGATTCCCCTGCTCCCAATACCCTTAGCCATTGACTGGTTTTCTGAATTAACCCACATGAACCCTCAGTCAAAACCAAATGCCATCACCTACTAGAAACTAGATACTGAGACCTGATATCTCACACGTCTTCTGAGATCATTGATTAGGTAACTGTGTACTCCTGAATTGGACCAAAGGTCACTAACATTAGCCCGTTGAAGACTATAAATTTGGAATGCTGGCCTCTCTTTATGAATCCTAATTTTCCACCATTTAAGGAGTCTTCCCTCTAGGGGTAGGATCTCTCTGGTGGGCATATGGTCTAAGTCAGTGGTTCTCAAGCTTTTGTATGAAGGAGGATTACTTGGTGGGCTTGTTAACAATTGTAGGTCTCACCACAAGACTTTCTATTTAGCAGGCAGGGACTGCAAATTTCCATTTTTCATGAGTTCCTGGGCAGTGCTGATGCTGCTGGTCCAGTCTGAAGACCATACTTTGAGAGATTCTCATCTAACTTATGCTCAAATATGATAATAAAAATTTATCTAAGCCTACAGATTCTATGTATATTCTGTTTGGTGATGTCCAAGATATGATGATCATCCATTTTCCTTTTTATACCCAGAAAAGAGTGGGAACAGTTCCCCAGCCTGAGCTGAACACATAAACATCCTTATATATACCTGTCCTCTCTTGAATGAAGGAGAGAATCCTGGTAATCAGATGTTACAATATCCTCCATTTTCCATCACCATTAGGAGGGATTCATGAGAGAATAGTCAAGAGGGAGGGTCCCTGAAGGATAAGTCAATAAAGTGGACCTTCTTGAATGTGTAAATGAGTGTGAATGTTGCCCACTCTGACAGCGGATGGTTGGCGCATCAGAATGGAAAGTTATGCTCATACCAAATTATTTGGATCTTAATAATAATACGGCAGATTATATCAAGAACTAATTTTCTTCAATACTCCATTCAATTAACTTATTTGCCTGGAAACTACTTTATTACCAATTTTGCAGAAGAGGTGGGTCCTTTTTTTATTACTTGATAAGCATATTTAGCTGTTCTCATCATCCCTCCAGAATTAGGGCTTGCACAATCCCTATCTTTGAATTCAAAAAATTTCCCAAAACTTTTTTTCGAGGCTCATGGACTGACAGATTCTTTATGAAAGAAAATGAGGAAGTGAAACAGGCATTATGGGATTTTTCTTTTTCAGCCTTCAGGTCATCTTGCAGTGCACAGAGTATACTTGGGGGGCAGTTTTTGTCCCTTGCCCCTTTAAGGGCTCAGACCATCATGAGACTGTTGAAAGGATCTATCATTTGCATTGGGAAAGGTTAATGTATTCCTTCCAAATATATACTCCTGTTTATGCAAAAGCATGTCTCTTCTATTAGCCCTGCTAAAGCTCTAGGCCAAGCTTGTATTTGAAAGCTGATGATTTCAGGTAGATATAAAAGAATTTCTGGGGCAGAACATGTTCTTGTTAATGAATAGGATGGAGTTTTAGTGTAGTCGAAATCACCTAGAAAGGAACTGGTTTTCATCATATAGAACATTTAGATTCCTATTGGATATTCCTGTGTGTTACGAGGACAGTTCTGCCCAGTAGTTGTGCAGGCAGGCACTCTTTACCCTGTGATGGAGGCCATCTAAAATGGGGGACACTGCCACATGTGTATGGCTGCTTGTTAGCAGAGCTATTGACCAGCTCAGGGGGATTTGTGGGTTCTCACTCCACAGGCCTTCTACTAACAATCTGGCAGTAGAGAGAGGGGCAAGGGAACCCGACACACACTTTTCAGGGGATGAACCTGAGGCACGGCGGAAAACAGATGGTCTCAAAGTACCAATGACAATTTTAGAGAGAACCAGTTTCCACAATTTTCATCCATTGACTCTGACAAGAATTTGGGAATGTGGCCATTTTAAAGGCATGTAGTGAAACCTACCTGCTTGACAAAATAGGAAACTGAGGCCTAATGAAATTAACCCCTAGTACTTCAGAGATACAGCTAGTTAGAAATAGAGTCTGGACTTAGACCTCACTCTCTTGACTCCTAATTCAGTGCTTGCTCCACAATCTTCCTTCTCTTGGACTGAAAAATTACATGTGGAAGATCATTCTCAATCACGAGAATAATGTTATCATTAAGCAGACACTTTAATGGTATGACCTAAGGAAGGTCTGGGTAAAACTCCTGCTCCAAATATCTATCCTAAGGCTCATTAGTTTGTCACTGGAGTTCTACCTGTGGAATCTCAAGACCTTTTGTTCTTGTGTCTTTGTATGCCAGACCTCTGGGAAACCTTGACCTTACATCTTTGTTAATCATCAGTTTAAGAACAAGACCCTGAAGAAGTCAAGCTGGGACCCCTGAGGGGGCCAATGACAGCCAAAAGAAAGGTCAGTCAGGCCAAAACAGATGCCCTGCCAAGGTCTGTAGGGATTGAATCAAGCCCAGGAACTTTATAGAATGTGAGAGTCCCTGAGCAGAGCTTATCATAGATACCTCTCTGCCCCCTATATTTTCAACTCTCCTAGAGTGTAAACTGGTTAAATTTTTTTCTGGAAGATCAAAGGAAAACACTTGACACCAAATGGCAGTAGGAGGTGTGTGTGAGAGAAAGAAGAAGGACTTTGCTGAGGTGGACAAGGTATTTATATGCTGAGCGTTTATATCTATTTTGTCCTATTTTTACCACCAATTAACTCATCGTCTTCTCCCCAGCTGGATGCTTCTCTGAATCTAGTTACAAAAGAATCCCATCATGGGATCAGAGCATCACTCCAACTGCCTGGGACCTGGATCTGCGGGACTCAGGAAAGCTTACATGTTTCTGTGGGATGGCTCAGGATTGTAGGCATACCTTCCCCCTTCTGATTAAGTCCCCATCCATTCTGAGCATGGAGATGATGGAGTAAGAGACACTGGCAAGAAATAATATAAGCCAGGAAGGTAGACTTGGAGCCAAGTTCAGAATCTTCAACTTGGGAACGGGATGATCTCACTCACGAGCTTCCTCCAGATGATACTTACAAATTCTCTATCAGAGTGATTGTTCTCAGACCTATTGCCCCAGACTGCAAATCTCTGTTTCCTATTGGATAAAATGGGAATTGTTTATCATTTTACTGCCACATACCATACTATCTAAGGATTCAATGAAGTGACATGTAAGGTCTTGATCTCTAAGAGGCATGTATGTGACAGCTATTATTTTGGTTGTGCACATTATATCGTTCTTTAAAGTGTGTGTATGTGTGTGGTGAGAGATGAGACTGTAAGAAGGGATACTGTGAAATCTTCATCAAATTCTCTCCTATCCTCAGGTTGAACATTTAAATGACAAACACGGTATCATTAAATAATTCCTTGTAGATCATTGCAGACTCTTGTGTGTTCCATTTTTCTACATGTGATGAACCAATATGAGAGCCCAGATTGAAGATTTCAGTGGGATTTAACTCACTTCCTGATCCCTTGGGTTCTTGACAACTTTGTTTCTCAAAGTGGGAACCCAGCCTCTTCATTTCCCATCATCTGACTCTCTGGTTCTTACTTTAAGGAGTGAGGTTCCGTGGGGAAACACTGATGACTTTGCATCCGATTCCTTCTCATTTGGATCACTTTCTCAGCACCAGGTTCATTTCCGGAAGCACATCAATTCCAAGATGTGTAAGAGTCTGGGACAGAGCATTCTCTCTCCTCGCCTGCTAATGAGATAAATGCAGCAAGATAAGGCAGCCACAGGAATAACAAACCCTCCAGCACACACTTCCTCTAATCACCATGTTTGTGCTCTTGCCAGTCTGAAAGGGATTTCTGTGATGAAGCGAGGTCACACTCCATTTCCTCCCCTCCCCTAATTCTGGCCTCCTCAGGAGTATCTGTAACATTTCCTCCTTTCCTGGTAGGGTTTTGCCACTAATTAATGCATTTTTTTAATTGACGGCATTGTGGGCTAGCTTGAGCATCTGGATCCCATCTGCTGCTCTTCCAGAGTCTGAGAGGGCAGTAGGGACAGTGAGGGGTCAGGGGACAGAGTTTATCACTAACCTTCATCTCTGGTGCTTTGTAGGTGCTTTGTAACTACCAGCCTGGTAGCTTGGTGAGAAGGTCAGAGATAGAGGGGGAATTAAATATCATTTATGGGGCACCAGAAGCACACCTTCTGATATTTTTACAAGTAATCAATTGGTAGTAGGTTTTTACAATAGATCTAATGTCCTGTAGCTCCTAAGGGTGATATAAAACCCAAATATGACATGGGAACTTGCAGAGAGAGAAAGAAAAGGAATAAGTACAAAACCTCTGAGGACAAGAGGATCTACATGAGTTCGCTTCTATGCCCCTTATTAGGCACCTTACAGGACATCAGGTAACAAGGTAACCTGTTACAGGTAACAAGAGTGACCATTTATTAGCACCTATCATATGCCAGCTGCTATGATAGATCTAACCCTATACCACCTAAGTGTCAGCCCCTGACGGTCCCTAAGTGCTCCAGCTTCCTAAAGTCTTGTCTTTTCACATGGAAGTAACAGTTGGCTTGAAGTCCATCTTAAGTGTATCCAGATACTCAGAGCCCTTCTCAGTATCTCCAAGGAGTCTCAAGGGGCTCATATTTTTTCTAATCCTTCCTGGTTCTCAGTTCCTTCTTTTAAATAATGTATGTGACATTATCTTGCATTTTATTCTGAAAACTAGCAAAACAGATGCAAAAGAAAAGAGTGTAGCAAACCTTCACATTTCTATCACCCAGTTTTAACCATCCATGGTTGAATTTATCTAATCAATTTCTTCCCCTTCCTACCATCACCAGATCATTTTAGAGCAAATTCCAAACATAGTATTATTACCAGAAGTGATACTATTTTCATATGTATATATTGTATTTTATTCAGTATATGTGGCAAACAGAGTCTAATGTGGTTCCCATGGTTCCCATTCCTTGGTGCTCACACCTTTGTATAATCCCCCTCTCTTGAGTGTGGGCAGGACATTCTTCTAACCAGACTTACTTCTAACCAATAAAACATGGCATAAGAGACAGAATGCACATGATTAAGTAACATGAGACTGTAATATCCATCTTTCTAGGAGACTCTCTCCCTTGGTGGCTTTGCAGAGGCCAGCTGCCATGTCATGAGTTTTCCTAGGGAAAGGGTCACAGGGCAAGGAAATGAAGGTGGCCTCTAGCTGAGAGCTAACAAGAGACCAAGACCCTCAGCCTGGTAGCTTGCCGAATTGTGCCAGCAGTCACATAAGCTTAGAAATGCACCCTTCTCCATCCTGTTGGACACTCTGACATAGCCTTGCAGAGAACCCACTTAAGCTGCATTCAGATATGATCTACAGAAACTGAGATCATACATGTGTGTTATTTTAAGCCCCTGAATGCATGGTAATTTGTTACATAGCACTAATTAACTACTATAATAAAAGCATAAAGACTTCTTTCTTTTAGGGGCACCTGGGTGGCTCAGTGGGTTAAACCTCTGCCTTCTGCTCAGGTCATGATCTCAGGGTCCTGGGATCGAGCCCCACATCAGGCTCTCTGCTCAGCAGGGAGCCTGCTTCCCCCTCTCTCTCTGCCTGTCTCTCTGCCTACTTGTGATCTCTCTCTCTCTCTGTCAAATAAATAAATAAAATCTTTTTTAAAAAAACCAAAGACTCCTTTTTTTTTATTTTATCACAATAGCATGACCACACTGAGAGGTAATTCCTTAATGTCATCAAATATCCAACTTCACTCCAGGGTTCCTCAATTACGATTTTCTTTTACAGTTTGTTTATGCAAATCAAGACCTAAAAAATCTGCATATTACTTTCAGTAGCAATGTTTCTTAAATCTCTTTTAGTTTTGAGGTTACCTCTTTTTTTTTCTTTACATTTACTTATTAAATAACTGGGTCATTTGTCCTACAGAGTTTTCCACTTTCTAAATCTGTAAAGCTCATTTATTTTATTTTATTTTATTTCATTTTATTTTATTTTGAATTACAGTACAGTTGACATACGGTATATTAGTTTCAGGTGTACAATACAGTGGGTCCATGCATCACCCAGTGCTCATCACAACAGCTCTCCTTAATCTCCATCGGCTGTTACCCCCATCCCTCTACCCACCTCCCTTCTGGTAACCATCAGTTTGTTGTCTATAGTTAAGTTAACTCTACAGTTAAGAGTCTGTTTCTTGGTTTGTCTCTCTCTCTCTCTTGCTTGCTCGCTCGCTCTCCTCTCTCTGTCTCTCTCACTCTCTCTCTTTTTCTCTAAAGCTGTTTGACTTTCAGTAGTGTTAATATGATCCTTTAGCTCCTATATCTTGAATAAATTTATAGATCCAGAGGTGTGATTAGATTCTCATGGTTTTTTTTGAGAGGACAAGATTACTTTCTACATACCGTTGTGTACCTCTGACTGCATCATACTGGAAACTCATAATATCTAGAATCTGCTTTGAGGGATGTTAAGAAAAATCACTGGGTACAAGTATTGTCAGCTTCATCGAATCATTATAAAGTCCCTCAACAACCTTTCACTTAATAAACTTAATAAACTTACCTGCCATTAATGATCCTTTCCTAGGCCCAATACTTCATTATGGCTAAAAAATAGTAGAAATAAATTATTGCTCTCCACTTTATAGATTTCCTCTTTCATGTGCTTTCTTTTCCACTTGGGTTCCTGCCTCCTGACATGTGCTAGGGTGACCAACTTGTCCCTATTTGCCTGGGATTTCCCTATTTTAAGCACTGAAAGCCCCATATTCAGAGAAATCCTTCTGTCCTGAGCAGACATGGAGGGTTGGTCATCCTACTTGGTGTTGATGCCTCTTCACTTTCCTTTAATGCTTTCTCCTTCCTTTATTACCTGTGTCCAACTCCTCAAACCCTTCTTCATTTCTTAAGTAGTCCTAGGCTGACTCTGGCCCCTCAGCTTATGCCCAGAGGCCTCACCTTCCAAGTAACCCTTTCCATAATAATCTGCTTCTTAAATAATGAGAGCTCCCACTCTTCGAAAGGAATTCTAAGCTCAGTTTTTTTTCTTTTTTTTAAAGATTTTATTTATTTATTTATTTGACACAGAGAGATCACAAGTAGGCAGAGAGGCAGGCAGAGAGAGAGGGGGTAGCAGGCTCCCTGCTGAGCAGAGAGCCCAATGCGATGCGGGGCTCAATCCCAGCACCCTGAGATCATGACCTGAGCTGAAGGCAGAGGCTTAACCCACTGAGCCACCCAGGCACCCCTAAGCTCAGTTCTTAAAGTAACAACTTATTATAGTCCTGCTAGGTTTATAACCATCATGGAATATAGGTATTTCTATTCCCATTTTAGAGATGAAGTCCAAGTAACACCTATGTACAAGTATTATAAAAATAATAGAGTGTTGCAAGAATGGGGAATATTTCAGTGTAAAAAAGGAAGTGGTAGGAGATATAGCGCCATTTAAATGGATAGTAAAGGGTTTTTTGTTTGTTTGTTTGTTGTGTTTGTTTTGTTTTTTGCTAAAGATTTTTGTTAAAGAGTTTGAATCCTACTGCTATGGGCTGAATTGTGTCTCCTTCAAATTCATATGCTAAAGCTCTACCCCCACCCCCAGTGTGGTTGTATTTGCCCATAGGGACTTTAGGAGGCAATTAAGATTAAATGACATCATAAAAAGATAAGATCCTAAGCTAATAGAATTGGCAGCCCACACCATACCCACACCATGGAAAAGCCATTTGAGCAGCAAGAAGGCAGCCATGTGTAAGCCAGGAAGAGGGCCCTCAGCAGAACCCAAACCCACTGGCACCCTGAGCTCAGACTTCCAGTCTCCAGATGGTAAGAAAATCAATTTCTGTTGCATAAGACACCCAGTCTATAATATTTTGTTATAGCAGCCCAAGAAAACTAATACACTTACCTTAAGGACAATGTTGAATTACTGGAAGATTTTAATAATGAAAGCAACATGTTCAGATTTGTATTTAAGGAAGGAGGATTTGTGGCAATGTGGAGAGGGGGAGCACAAGTTGGGAAGAGTTAGAGGCAAGAAGACAGTGAGGAGGCTGGGGAAGCTGGCCACATAAGAGATGGGGGGTGGGTCCTAGAGTGACTAATCTGCATTTTATTCTGAAATGTGTCCTTCAAGTAACTTATCACTGACACCTCACAATCAAGTAGTGGAGTAATGATCTGAAATATCAGAACCATTTTCTTCAATGTTTCTAGAGAGAAATTTTGCAAAGATACAGCTCATGCACCTCCCTGAACTATTAGCACACACAGAGGCAGGAATCACAGGAGAATCTTCTATCAAGTTCATGGTAACATCGGGTCAAACTCCCTAATGTAGAGTTGGGGGGAGAGTAGCCTTGTTGAAAGAGGGTTAGAAATTGGAACTAGAATTCTGCTTCCAATTCACTGGTCTCTACACTGGAACTGTTGTCTCCAGCCTCACAGAAGTTCTGAGAAACAAATAGATCCACCTCGCCATTGAAAGACACACGAGTGTACCTGCCTGGGCAGCCAGAGAGGTGTCTTGAGAGACACCATGAGAGAAACTAGTAAAGAGGCCCAGGGTTTCCGTCCTACCCTCACTCAAGATTATCACGTTACCTTTGCTGTAAAGGGGAGGGCATCTAGAAACACACATGAGTGTTAGTGGTGAAGGATCGTATATACCAGTAATTCTGTCCTCCATTTCACTGAGCCTCAAAGAGGTACAGCAACTTATCCTTAGTTGTGTACAGGGTCTGCACCAGAGCTGGGACTTGGTGTTGGCCTCCTGAAGCCCAGTCCAGCATTCTTGCTACAAACACAATCTAGACGGCACTCTTCTTACCTCACACTTGGAAAAGAGAGGCTTTATCCGGGCTGCTCTAAATGTGATTGGCTTTTAAGTTCCCGAAAGAGCCTCAACATCTCTTCATGTTCCCCCAACTCCCTGTGGAAGATATACACACACTGTGGAGACTGCCAACCAGCTATGCTCTGTCTTGCAAAGATTCTCATAGTAAGAGCTTCCTGATTTGAGAAAACAATTCATACAAAGAACACAAATTACTGGGCTCTTTGTCTTCTTCTTCAGATTTCTTAAATCTATTAAAAAAGAAGGTTCTCTATTTCCATGTCACCATTATACTTTATCACCTAAAAAGAGGAAGACATGAGCTGATGAAAACACCAGATTCCAGGCATCTCCCTTCTCCAGAGGCCGTACAGTAGGTGATGAAGTGCATGGGCTCTGGTCAGTGGAAACAAAATGTATCTATAACATGAAAGTAATTTTTTAAACAATTACTCACTTCCTAGGGCTTTTGTGAGGATTAAATGATGCAATCCATGCAAGGCACTGTGTCCAGATTCTAGCATATGGTAAGCACCCAAATCAGTAGAGTTTATTTCTCTTAGGATGAAAAAGAAATACGCACAGATAGCTTCTCTCCAGTAAGGCAAGAATCAAGATTGAAATACCCTGTATTACTTAGAGAAAGATGTCATGGCGAGACATTTAATATATTTTATTTTAAAGTAGAAAGTTATGTGGGCAAAACAAGATTTATCTTCCAGAGCTTAGTCCCAAAGCCCACATCTTCTTTGAGTAATCTCTATAACATACTTATTATATGGGGGCATTGCCTGCTTCTGGATTCAGTGATGTCATCCATCATTACCATGGTAACAATAAGGCCAATAACTTGAACTTAGGTCATAGCAGCTAAAAGGAAGGGTAATCAGTTTGCAAATAATTAAACTGAAATCCATAGCTACTTAAGACTCAACCAAAATTCCTGCGGATAGTTTGTAATCAGCTTAAATCAAGATAAGACTTCTAAAAGAATAGAGAATGAAAACCTAAAACAAGGGGAAAATCTAATCATCCTATCTTTATGGTGTGTTTACTATTCTGGTGAGTCACAGAAAATTAGTAATACCCCAGAGCCTAGAAACAAAGACACAGGCAAAATTCTTTCCATTTAATGGATAAAATTGTGATGATGGTAATTGGGGGGGAGATGAACCATGAGAGACTATGGACTCTGAAAAACAACCTGAGGGTTTTGAAGGGGCGGGGGGTGGGAGGTTGGGGGAGCCAGGTGGTGGGTATTGTGGAGGGCACGCATTGCATGGAGCACTGGGTGTGGTGTAAAACTATGAACTCTGTTACGCTGAAAAGAAATTAAAAAAAAAATTGTGATGATTCTCAAACCGATTTTTTCATTAAAACAAGGCAAATGCACCCTATTTTATGTTGAAAATATTGATCTGTTACATTCTTCTTTCTATAATATTACAGATTTTAAAGTTAAAGAATTTTAAAAGTAGAAGAAATCTTCCAACACGATTTTATAGATTTTTAAAAAGCCAGTATTCAGAGGGCTGATGTGATGTGACCAAGTCCCAGTACTCCTGAGGAACCCAAGGAAGATCAGGAGTCCAGTATGTCAAGCCAAAATTTGTCTTTTCTATGACACTAGGCTACCTTTATTGAGACTCTGACATTTTCATGTTCTGCTTCAACAGAACTTTTCTATCTAGTGAGGAGGTGGAAGATATTGAATCTCTTCCCAGCTGCCCCACATCCCAGCAAAAACAAATAGTGATGTGTGGGGGTTGACAGCATCTCAGAAGTTTCCAAAAATGCCTCTGATCTGAGGGAGGGTACAATCCTTATTTCCATCTTGCAATTATTCTCCTCTACAATCTAACTCCTGCTGAAAAAAAGAGCCCTTTTTCCCTTCCAAACTTTCTCTTCTCCCCCATTGCATTTTCAAGCCTCTTGCCAGAGAAGCTGGTTAAGAGGGCCCTGTGTGTTCAAGAGATGTAAGCAATTATATTCCCTTCAGTCCTCTCTGCTCTTGGGCCACAGTAATGAGTGCTCCCTTGGAAAAAGAAGATCCACGAGCACCTGCATTCTTCATGCTGTTTCCCACTTAGTTCTGCAAACCTCAGTTTGCTAGGCAGATCCAAAGGAGACCTTTTTGATTGCCTCTGTTGCATGCAAGATTTACTGAACAGTATAAGCATGGGTAAAAAAAAAAAGAGATCTGGGTCTAACCTCGGGGGGCCTGCCCTGCCCTGACTCTGGCCTGGATTCTGAATGCTTCATTTGTCATACTTATATCTATAACTGATGGCAGTATCTTTCTACCTGCAGTCACTTGTCTGTCCATCATCCCTTCATCTCTAATGAATCCTTCTCACAGTCACTGAAACAGTCTTGTCAAGCTGGATTTTTCATGGTCTCTCTCTTCCTTGGCTCAGTAGCTACAATGTCCACTATTCAGTGTAATAGAATCCAAACTCCTCCACCTCGGGATATACCGTTCCACTCTAGCCAAGCCGACCGGTCTGATTGCCTCTTGCTTGGCTCCCTGGCACACACTGCTTTGCTCTTGTCATCCCATGGCTACAATGTCTTCCTGTCACACCACTTCCTGGCGCCAGCCTCACTCTTCAGTTGGGTCCCCTTTGATCCTCACCAGAAAGGAGGTGCCATAATGCTCAGAGCAAGGCAGGCAGCTGTGCCCCACCTGTCCATCCTCCACTAACCCCCAGGAGCAGACTCTTAGACCTGGACTAGCAGAGCTGCCCCTGGCCCATGTCTTCCTACCCACCATAGCAGCCCTTCCCTAAAGACCTAAAGTGGTCTTCTATCTTAGTACTTGCTGTTGGGTCCTGGCTGAGTTATCCTGCTCACAAGATTAACTCAGACTTCATTTTTCCCTGTTTCTCAACTTTAACCAACAGCCAGGGCTCCATTCTCTGTAAACTGATCACCAAGACATCAAGTGCCTGCTCAGCCTGCAGACTGAGACCCAACAAGCGCACTTCACTGAAGTGGTTCGATGCCAAAAGTAACAGCTCCCATCGGTTGTGTTTATTTACGAATTTAATATTTATTTGTAATATTATTTATATTATTTATTTAATTTGTAGGTGTTTATGTTTTATTACATTATGAAATGTTTTATCAACATCACATTAAACCTCATGAGAACCCTGATCATCAGAATATATTCATATTTGAATTTTTCATATGAAGAAATGAATGCTCAGAAAGGTTGAGTAACTTCTCTTTTCCATTTTTTAAATTTAAGTTCAATTAATCAACATATAACGTATTATTGGTTTCAGAGGTAGAGGTCAGTGATTCGTCAGTCTTTTTATAATACCCAGTGCTCATTACATCACGTGCCCTCCTTAATATCTATCACCCAGCTACCCCATCCCCCACCTCCCTCCCCTCCAGCAACCCTCAGTTTGTTTCTTATGGTTAAGAGTCTCTTATAGTTTGTCAACTGCAAGACATTGAATAACTTGGCCAAGATCGCACGGTTTATGAGTTATAATGATATCTTCTTTCAAACTTGACCTCAAATCTACCTCCTTCATGAACACTTTCCAATGACTATTTGCTCCTTGGCTCCTGCTCTCAGTCTGTGCTGCTGCTTCATGGCCTCCCTGTATCAGAGGCTATAACCATCTGTGTCTCACCTTCATGACGATCCTCAAGGACAAGGATCTCTTCACAACAAAAAATGTTGACTCCTCCAAAGACAGAGAACATCATAGGAAATGGTGTTGGTTGACTCATTCGACTTTCAAACACCCATGAGTGAATTGGGAGATAGAATGATTGCTGTTTAGAAATAGAGATTAACTCCCCTGGGTGGCCTCTCTGATCAGTGACTCAAGCTTCTTTACTGGATGGGCACAGTAAGTCCTGAGCCTGCACGGCTTCCTATGGACGGAGGATATCCCACCAGGAAAAGCCCATGGTTTCTTACTCATGAAGCTTCCTGAGAGCAGCAGAGCACAGCCTACAAACGGGGAACCACAAACCTTTGCAGTGGGCAGGCATACTATTACTACTTAACAGAAGAGGAGATAGAAGTTCATAGCATTCAAGTAACTTGTTCAAAATCATTCATTAGAAAGAGGCAGAATTAGTTCTCAAACCCAAACCCCTTGCCTCCCATCCACTGCTCCCTGTTACAATACACACTTGCCTTTTCTTGCATGAAAGAACTCAGTGACGCAGGCTCCAGATAGAAGAGAGAATGCAGCACAAGAAATTTCCATTTCTAAAGATAAATAGACACTAACAACTTCCAAATTCCCTAGCTAAAAATACTTTGAAACAACGGTGACTAGACCACAGCCTAATGCAGCCTTGATGGAAAGATCATATTATTCTCCAGCCTCCCAAACTCTTTTGTTCCATCAGATGTACATCTCCCTTTGCCTTATTCCCTCTGGGTCACAGGAATTGCACAGTGTCTGAATGACCAAGGGCACCAGGGATCTATGATAATTCAAATATACAAACATAAGGGCTAATTTTAGACTTTCTGAGCATAGTGGACATTCTGGGGGTCTGAAGTGCTTCCGTTTCAGTAGTTTGGTCTATGGTTTCTTGTTAATTAACAGAGTTGGCTTAAAGGTCACCCAGCGTAGTCAGCCCCATCATAAGAAATGGAAGAAGGTCTGAGCAGTGAAAATCACTCAAGCTATGAATTGCATTTGGAAATTGCATCTTCACTAACAGTCAGAAGCTCTATATGTCTTGCTATCTGAGCTTAGAAGCTCATTTGCTGACTGTCAAGGACAAAGAAAACTTATTTCTCAGTTGCAGAAAGGGTGAGTCTCTGCTCACCTGCAAAGGGACAGACAGGCTACTCCCACCAAAAATATCTTTCTTACCTTCACATGAGTCACTGGCATTCTATCTCTGGTCTTTGTGACCTTTAAAAAAGGTCTCTCCATGGACCCAAGGACAGCAGTGACCTTCATGTGTTTTCACAATGCTGCTACAATGTAAGAAGCTGGAATTGTGGCGGTGGGGATGTCTCTGTTAGCAGAGAAGGACCCCATATATATACTAAACCTTCCAGGGAAGGAGCACTCAGTGAGCAGAAGAGAAGTCTCCACAATGTCCACCAGCCTGGTGAGATGGGTACACTGTACAGAGCCAAGGCAGGCTAAGAGAAGCATCCATGGGACACACTTTGTTAAATCCTCCTATGGTGTGCCAGGAAGTGTACTGGCTTGTGTGAAAGCAAAAAAACATCAGTCACAGTCTCCATCTTCATAGATAGCACCATCTAAGGGAAAACCAGACATATACTTGAAGAACATATATTAGAATGTAATTTATAAAGTCTTTTGGAAGTCCAGAGGCAAGAGCAATGAATTCTGCCCACAGTTGGGTGGTGGAGTCAGAAAAGTCCTGATGGATAAGGGGTCACTAGAATTTGGTATTGAAGGATGAAGATGAACTCATTCCAGGTACAGAAGAGTGAGGGAAAGGCAGTCCAGAGAAAACCTATAAACAAAGACAAAAAGATGCAAAAGGACCTATTTGGAGGATAATGGGTACTTTGGAACAGCTCAAGCCAACAAAAGGTTTTGAGCAGAAGGCCTGGGTTAGCTTTGCATCTTAGAAAGGGGATTCTGATGGCCATGCTGGGATGGGGTAGAAGGAGGCATCTGGGCCAAAGATGACCATTTGGAAATTCACCTGCTTAAGTAGACCAGGTGAGAGCAGTGGAAGACCTGACTAAGGCAAAGGCCATGGGGGAGAGAGGAGGGAACTCCTGTCTGATGTAGACACTGGATGCTTTGGATAGATTTTTTAAAATCACATTTGAAAAATGAACTAAATGGGTGTATGGTTTCCAAGCATGCAAAACACTGTCACCTTCACGATTTGATGTCAGTCATTCCCTAAACACTTTGAAGGAGGCAGAGAAATCATCTAATGATGCTATTTCATCTTATTTTATTCTTCCTTTAATCCAGGGTTTCAAGTTTATTTTCATAAAATTGAACAAAATACTTTCTTATTTTTTTCTCCATTCCTGTATTAATTTTGTTCTTGTATTTTCTTTTTTTTTTCTTCCTTACTTTCTATTTTTAGTTGAAGTATAGTTGACATATAATGTTATGTTAGCTTCAGGTGCACAACATTATGACGTGATGATTCTATACATTATGCAATGCTCACCACAAGTGGAGTCACCATCTCTCTCCATATAATGCTATTATACCACTGACTATATTCCCTATGCTGTACTTTTCATCCCTGTGCCTTAATTTACTATATAACTGAAAGTTAGTACCTATCATTTCCTTCACTTAAGTCTCCTGTCCCCTCCCCCACCTCTCTCCCCTCTGGCAACTGCCAGTTTGTTCTCTGTATTTATGAGTCTATTTCTCTCTTTGTTGTTTGTTTGTCCATTCATTTTATAGATGCCACATATAAGTAAAATCATATGTTTGTTTTTCTCTCTTTGACTGACTTTACTTAGCATGACAGCCTCTAGGTCCATCCATGTTGTCACAAATGGCAAGATTTCATTCTTTTTATGACAGAGTAATATTTCATTGTGTGTGTATGTGTGTGTGTATCTTCTATATCCATCAATCCACCAGTGGACACTTAGGTTGCTCCCATATAACAATACTATTTTAGAAAAAGATGCTCAGAAGAAACTGAAACCAAAAAAAAAAAAAAAAAGAAGAAGGCGGGATGTTGTCCAAACCATGGTACCTTCCTCCTGGACAGCGACCCTAAGAGATACAAATAGGACCATTGATACATGAGGACGAGGGAATGCGGAAGTGTTAGGAGACCAGAGAGACCATCACAGAAAAGGTAAGATCAACTTCCCCTGGTCTTCCTATCAATACACAACCATGTGTTTGTGTTTCTGACCTGTAAACAAGGAGAAGAAAACCTGCCTTGACTCCATTGTCCTTACATGCCACCATCCCAGTCCTCCAAAACATTGTCCAAACTTGCTGTCTCCAAAGCCTTTCTTTTCATTCTCCCTTGAATCCATTCTAAAAGGGTTTTCCTCAACCCCCCTCCCCAACAATTCTTGTCAAAGTCATGAAAACCTCTCTGTCCAGACTTAATGATCAATTCTCAGTCCTTGTCTTACCTCAACTACACTCAGCTTTGAACACAGCTGACCACTCCCATCCTTTGCTGCACTTTCTTCACCAAGCACACAGGATGCCCACTGTCCTGGTTTCCTCCTGCCTTGTTGATTCCTCCTCCTCTGTCTCTCATGGGTTCTCCTTCTACCCACAACTCCATGTGGGAGTGGCCCAGGGCTCTGACAGGGGTCATCTTTTCTAGTGATGCTCACTTCCTGGGTGATCTCAATCACTCACTGGGCTTTAAATTTCTTCTGTTTGCTGAAGACTGACAAACTTAAACCTTTCTACCTTCAGCCTCGATATCTCACCTGAAGTTCAGGCCCATATATTCAGCTTCCCACTCAACATTTCATTTTTCTAAGTAAATATCCCAAACTCAATGTATCAAAAACTAAAATTCTAATATTCACACTCCTCCAAAAATGTGTTTCACTCTCAGATATCCCTATTCTTCCAGTTGCTCTACAAGATTTCCAGGAGCCATCTTTGGCTTTTCTTGCATACTTCACACCTGATCTAGCACCTGTTTCTGTGTGTTCTACCTTCAAAATGCATCCATAATCTAACCACTGTCCATCAGTCCCCCTGATATTACCCTATTCTAAGCATCCACCATTTCTTCCCCAGATGACTGCATGTTACAGGTTGAATTGCACTCCCAACCACACCAAAAAGTTAAAGTCCTAACCCCCAGTACCTCTGAATGTGACTTTATTTGGAAATAGGGTCATTGTAGGTGTAATCAAGTTAAGAAAAAGCCATTTAGGAGGGAGCTTAATTTGATAGGATTAGACAGACACACCCAGAGGGAAGGTAACATGGAGACACACAGAGAGGACAGCCATGTGAAAATGGACGCAGAGATGGCATCATGCAGCCATAAGCCACAGACCTGGAGCTACCAGATGCTGGAAGACACATGAAGGATCCTATCCTAGTGGATACAAACAGAACATGATCCAGCCAGCAGCTTGATTTTAGACCTCCAGCCTCCTGGCCTGTGGGAGAAGAAAATATCTGTTGTGTAAAGCCAGCCAGTTTGTGATGTTTTGTTACGGCAGCTCTAGGAAACAAATAACACTGCAACAGCCTCCTAACTGGTCTCCCTGCTTCCACTCTTATCCTAAATTTATTCCCAACAGAACAGTGCAAAAAATCCTCTAAATATAAATCATACCCTGTCATGTCTCTACTCAAAGCCCTCACCTGGCTCTCTACCTTACTCAGAAGACAATCAAAGCCCTCATAATATAATGATCTATGAGGCTCCACACATCCCCATTACCTATGACCTCACCTTTTACTACTGTCTCTCTCCTGTACTCCCATCCAGCCACCTTCCTGTTCTTCAAACTTGTCAGGCACTTTCACATGTTAGCATCTGTGTTCTAGCAGTTTCCTGGAAGACGATTTCCCAGATATTCACATCCTTCAAACCTTGGCATCAGTGTCAAGGACAAATTTAGTGTCTCCTTAAAGTCTCCCCCACCCCCTGACACCCCAGCCATCCTCTTTAATACTGTAATCTTCCCTGCCTTCATAAACCCTAATTCCCTTCATCCCGATCTGCCTCTTCTTTTATGCCATAGCACTTACTGTCTCCTATCATACTTTATAATTTTCTTATCTACTTTATTCATCCTTATTGTCTATCTCAACCCACTAAAATGTAAGTTTCAAGAGGTACATGTTTTTGTTGCTTTTGTTCACTGTTTTATCCTCAGCATCTCAAAAGTACATAGTTTTTATACATACATATACTGGAATTTAATAAATATTGGTTGAAGTATCAAATAAATTTTTTGCTTTATCATTTTTCGTAGAGATAGTCTTAGGTTAAACATTGACTGAAACAATGGTGTGCATGTGTGTGAGCATGTGAGCATGTGTTTGTGTGTGTGTGTGTGTGTGTGTGTGTGTGTGTGTGTTGAGGAAGGGATACAAGTTGGAATTGGGTTTAAATCCCAATCCTGCAATTTCTAATTGGGAACTAAAGTGGGGGCACATCAAATGCTTCAATTCCATCATCGTAGAACAAACCCAATTTAATATATATTCCAATATAATAAAATAATTCTTACATCACACAGTTGGAAAAAATAAATTTGAAAATATATTCAAGTATTCTGGTACACTAGAAAACACTCTAAGAATACTGTAATTAGTAGCATTTGTGTAAACTGATTTTTTTCTTCATAGTTCTTTTTTATTTTTTTAAAGATTTTTTATTTATTTATTTGAGAGAGAGGCAGTGAGAGAGAACATGAGCGAGGAGAAGGTCAGAGGGAGAAGCAGACTCCCCGTGGAGCTGGGAGCCCGATGCGGGACTCGATCCCGGGACTCCGGGATCATGACCTGAGCCGAAGGCAGTCGTCCAACCAACTGAGCCACCCAGGCGTCCCCTTTCTTTGTAGTTCTATTTTTTGTCAACATTCTCTGATTAACCTAGGAATTCAATTCACCAAGAAGACATGGTATGGAAGAAATGGCATCTGGTTTAGCATTGGGCCCTTGTTTTGGCTTGTAGACAGCAGCATAGAAAGCCCCTTGCCATAAGGGAGGGCCTTGAGGTGCCTGCAGGGCAAGCTAGCTAACTAGACAATGTTATATTGGCCTATGCTTCCTCTGGCTTTACCTCTGACGTGCACAGCACAATTATCTTTATCCTTCTATTTTTTTATAGCACTTTTGACTCACTGGAAATGTACCTAAGCCAACTATCATCTCTCCTTGTGCTTTTTACTGAGCTCCAAATTCAGATGTTCAGTCTAAAGAAATCTTGGCTGAGGTGAAAAATTCCTTTAAACTCATGTGTTCTGAACATTAACTTGCTCAACAATATTCTTGCCAGCCAAAGGAGAAAGTCATAGTGATAAGCAAGAGCAGGACTAAAGAGCTCCAAACCCAGAGTTACGATTCTGGTACAGTGCTCTTCCCAACAAGTTATGAAAACCTCAGATAATTTGTTCCTCTTAACTTAGATATGTTTGATCTGATTTGTAAGTGGGGGAAGAAAGCTATATTCATTTTCTCTAAATCTTGAGATTGCCATGCTGACGGTAAAATACATCTTTGGATTAGAGTCCTGGCAGATTCCACACGTATGGGGTTCAGGAATATGGGTTGGGCAGGAAGAACTGCAAGCAGCTTGAATGACCACCCAGATTTAGTCCATGATCTCTGAGCTGGATAATGTCCTGCTCTAAAAGGTAGTTCCTTCTTCTGCAAAACATAAAAATAACACCCACCCCATTATAAAAGGATTAAATCATGTCATACACATGACATATTCACTATAGGGCTTAACACATAACAGAAGCCTCCTGAACGGTAGCAATTATTATACCTGAAATAACCTTGAAGTCACATTTGTAATCACCATTCACCAAAAGAGCCATTTTAACTAGAAGAGATAAAGTAGTTGGACTTATAATTTTTTTTTTAAGAAATGAGTCTTGTATTAGGCCTGAAGTTTATATAGAATTTTCATAATTAGAGGTGGACACAGCTGTGTGAGGGGATTTTGTCTTCTGCCATGCTATGGAGCAAAGCTTGTTCCACTCTCATTCAGCTGTGCAGGTTGAATTGACCAAAGCAATTGTTATAGAGAAGCCTAGTCCCCTGCAGGTGGGGCAGGAACTTGTGAGGAAGTATTATACACCGCTAAACCAGGCCCCAGACATGCCTCGCAGATTTTATGGAAAGTACTCTTCTTATGTCCGTGGGGGGTTGGATTCTAATGGAAAGTCAGCATGTGCAGTTTATGGACAGAAAGAAATTCATAAGAAAATGATGTCACAAAACTTTCCCAATTGTCACACTAAGAGGTATAATCCTCATGCCATCTCAGAATGATGGTGTGGTGGTTCAAGTGATGGGGTTGCTCTCTAATAACAACCAGGTTTTTAGGAGATTCATGAAGATATTTGCCCTTGGTCCTAAGGGCTCTGTTGCAAATAAGTTCTACATTCATATCTCCAGATACCAAGATGAGGTTTTTGGTGGCTTTGTCACTGAGCCTCAGGACAAATCTGAGGAAGAGGGAGAGAAACCTGAAAAAAGACAGAAGACACCTGAGGTGGTACTTGATGATTCTGGAACTTTCTATGATCAGACTGGCAGCAATGACTTGGAAGAACATTTAGAGGAACCAGTTGCTGAACCAGAACCAGAGCAAGAACCTATCTTTGAAATTCAACAGGAAAATCTGACCCAGTATTAGAAGAAACTACTCCTGAGGATACGCAGAAGAGTTCTTCCCCAGCACCTGTGAACATAGATCAGACCATACAGGAAGACTTAAGGACATTTTCTTGGGAACTGGTGACCTTCCATCCAATGGAGATATTCCAGTTACTGGGATACCACCTCATGTTGTTCAAGTACCAGCTTCATAGTCTTGAACGGAGTCTAAGTCTGAATCTCAAATGCCACTGCTGAGGCCTCAGAAGGATCAAAAAATGTGAGAACAACAAATTAATATTCCTCCCCAGAGGGGCCCTAGACCCATCCATGAGGCTGGTAAGCAAGGTGATGCTGAACACCAAAGAACAGTGAAACACCCTGATAGTCACCAACCTGCCCTGTGAGGTGGACAAATTGAAATTTCAAGATTTTTTTTTTTTCAAAATTATAAGAATGTGTTAGAACTCTGCATTAACAGCGGCAGGAAATTACCCAGTCTGGGGTTCGTTGTATTTGATGATTATAAGCCCCTAAGCCACAGGCCCATCATGTTCAAAGGTGAGTTCCATCTGAATGTGGAAGAGAAGACTCAGGAAGGAGACCATCAAGACAATTGCCGGTGAGGACCTAGAGGCCCTGGAGGTTGGCTGGATGGTGGACGGAGCAGCCCTCTCCATAGAGGCCTAGTGCAGAAACCAGGATTTGGAGTGGGAAGAGAAATTATTCCAAAGCAGTGAATTGCTCCTCACTGGTCTTCAGGCAGCAGTACAACTCTTCCAGCTCTGCAGAATGGTGAATTTCTTACACCAACGTTTGGTGTCCTAGATTATGACCCTGGTCTACAATAAACTGCTTAAGATTGTACAATTTCACTTTCGGTGTTAACAATGTATGCTCCCTCTCTCTCCCTTCCTTCTCCTCACCTTTTATCCCTTCACTTCCAATTTTGTGCAATGATATTTGAGGAAAACCAGATTTTTAAATATTTAAGGACTGAATTTCTTTGCTTCACTTTAGCATATTCAGACTGGAGGGTTTTGTTTTTTTAGTTTTTTGTTCTGTTTTGTTTTGTTTCTTTTAACAGCCATTTCCCAAAGGAATGTGTCTTGCTTTTTACTTACATTTGGTATTCTTCATTCACTTGAATATTTCTTATTTTCTATGTGTTTCAAAAGTCTGTGGGGAACACAAGATTTGATAAACATCTTCACAGCAGGAAAGAAAAGAATTTTCACAAGCAGAAAGAAGGAATAATAGCCCTTTATGTGGGAGAATGATCAAGAACAATGCTGAAAAAGGTAAAAAGGAGCATAGGGTCTTTTGGAACAAAAAGTACAAAATCAAATGATTTGATGGCAAATGATAGAATCATTAGAAAATAATCAGATAGTGAGGTAGATGTTTGTTGCTATTGTCCATCCAGCTGCCATCCTCACCCCTTAGTCAAGTAAAAGAACCCTCCTTGTTTGTGAAAAATCCATCTCATGCTACTCAGGAAGGAATGACGCCTCCCTCCAATTACACAGGAATTACCAAGTACAAAAATGAGCAATCAACTATTACAAAACACCTGAAGAAACTTTAGTTTCTTCTTACCATTGAAGAGGCAAAAATGTTCCTCAATTTGAGGAACTAAATACTTGAAGAGGCAGAATAAATAAAACAAGACAAAGCCATCATTAGAAGAAATGTAAATATCTTCAGAGAGCTATGGCAGGATTTTATATTCATAACAAATCAACTTCAAAGAAATTGGAGATTAATAGTTTAAAAAGGAAAGAAGAAGGCTACATAGATAGTTAAAGAGGGGATTTAGCACATAAGATCATTAAGTGAGAAATGTTTTAAAACACAATACTAGAGATGGAACAGATGACATACATAAAAGTGGGGATATCAATCACACGAGACAAATTCGAATGGAGCTTTAGAAAGAATTTCTACTGGGTTTAGACTGTTGGAAAGAATGAAATCCAGAGCTGTCCACTGTTGTATGAAAGATAAAGCCAAGCAAATAAAAGGAGAACTGAGCAATAAGGAAGGACAACACTAGAATTCCACTTCTGGCTATGTTGGATAAAGAAGGACTGGACTTATCCTCCACACAATACAATAGCGAATGGGACAGAATAAATGAAATAGCAGTCTTGAGACACTGGAGAGTAGGCAAAGCAGATCTTGTATCTCTACGCGACAGAAGACCAACTAGAGGATTTTCCAGATTGCCACACAGAAAGAGAAACCCAAACAAAGAGCCAGAGACAAGAATCCAAGGAGGCCAAGTCAATGAGATGTGATGGAATGGAATATCCAAAAGAAGAAAGATGCATGGAAAGAGATCTTGGTAGAAAAATCCCCTTGAAACTTTGGATAAGTACTGATCTATGTATGAGTGAAAGGAAACTTCCCAAGATTAAGAAAAAGACAATGAAAAAGTACAGCTGGACAATTTGCACACCCTACATAGGGCCAGGATTCATTCATGTCCCCAAAAGCAGAGTTAAATGACCTCATAATACAAGGGGCCTCAGGCAAAGCCCTCAGAAGATTGTGGATTCAGTCATGATGTGAAATTCTCCCTAGACCAAAGGCAACTCTGGGCATGCCTTAACAAAAATTAAAAGTAACTTCAAAACGATTCAACTGATCCCAAGTAACTTAACCAAATGTCATAATGCCTTCTAACTCTACTTAAAAAAAAATACAACACAACTCAGCACATGATGAAATAAAATTCCCAATGTCAGGTAAAAACTTACCAGGCAAGAAAAGAGCAAGAAAATGTGACCATAAGCAGAAGAAAATTAATCAGTAGGGGGGAAAAAAGATCCTTAATGACAGAATCAATGGAATTGATGGACATTAAAACAGCTGTTTTAAATATACTCTACAGGAGGGTTGGCAAACTTTCTATAATGGGCCAGATAGTATATGTTACGGGATTTGAAGGCCAGATGATCTCTCTCTCACTACTGCTCATTTGGCCATTATAGAACAAGAGCAGCCATCGACAAGTCACAAAAGTTCACGCCAAAAACTGGAAACAACCCAGAAAACCATCAGTTGGCAGGTGGATAAACAAACTGGGGTACATCCACCATTAGAACACTAGTCAGCAATAAAATGAGTAAGCCATTTCAATAACACAATAAAAGGGATGAATCCTAAGAGTATTTTGCTAAGTGGAAAAAAAAAACAGTCTCAAAATGTTTCAGACTATATGATTGTTTATAAAAAAATTCTAAAAAAGGCAAGACTGTAGTGACAAAAAGCATCATCGGTGGCTGCAGGGACCAGGGGTGGGAAAGAGGGGACTGACTGCCAAGATGTGTGAGGGACCTTTCTGGGGTCATGAAAACATTCTATATCATGATCGCAGTGATTGTAACAAAAACTCTTAACATTTTTCAAAACTCATTAACTACATACTTGAAAGGGTATTTTTTTATAAAAGTAGGTTTTTCTTTTAAAAATCAACTATAGAGATCTTAGAAATGAACAGGTTAAGAATTGAAGTATTAAACTGAGCTTCGTAATTGGCTGAATAACCCAATGTGCACAGCTGAAGAGTGAATCAGCATGCTGGTAGAATACACCATGAAATTCTCCCCCAAAAGTGCATAATGTTCAAAGACTGGAAAGTATGATATAGTTAGGAAATGTGCGGTGTAGACCTAAAAATTCCATTTTTTAATGTGTATTTAAATGCATGTATATGAATGTTAGTGGAGGGACAGTTTGGAAGGATGTATGCCCAAATGTTCAAGTGGAAATGAGAAGTAGAGGAGAGAGAGTTTCCACATTTTGCTCCATTTGTTAATTAGTCATTCTTTTCCCTACTCTATTCTAGAACTCACAGGAAATAATAGCAAAGAAAATCGAAGTACCAACTTATTAGCAGGGCTATATCTCCAAATCATAGTTCTGATAACAGACTGAAGCTCAAAGCCTAAAGATGGGTTTGAAAGGCCTCCCCTCTTCCTGAACCCAAACCCAGGTTTCCAGTTAGCCGCAAGGTTAAGAGGCCAAGGAGATGAGAGTTCCTGAGATTACTGAAGGAATAAAAGGGAGAGAGCTTTCAATGCCAGGCTCTCCTCTTATAGTCTTGGCCCTATGAAAAAAAAAATGTAAAGGGCATTTGGGAGAAGAAAATGACAGATAGACAGACAGACAGACCTGGTCCTTAGGTTAAGAGCAGCTGGGGCAGGGAGCAGGGGTAGCAGAGAAGAAAACCCTGTGCCTGACCCCTGGTACCTCTTCCCAAGAATGTTTCCCAGGAACAACCTTAGAATCAGACTAGTGTCTTCTGCCTTGGGTGAGGGATAAGAAAGAAAATGTGGGGGCACCTGTGGGTTAAAGCTTCTGCTTTCCGCTCAGGTCATGATCCCAGAGTCCTGGGATCGAGCCCTACATCGGGCTCTCTGCTCCGCAGAGAGCCTGCTTCCTCTTCTCTCTCCCTGCCTGCCTCTCTTGCCTACTTGTGATCTCTGTCTGTCAAATAAATAAATAAGATCTTTAAAAAAAAAAAAAGAAAGAAAGAAAATGTGAAGCGCTTCCCTTGGATCAGAAGAATAGTTAAGAGCTTGTCTCCTCCTCCATTCTACACTCCCATGCTGGACTGGCTACCTATTCCACAGAGACTATGCAAAGTGAAAATGCAGGACCTCTCATTCAAAACTTGCTAAGAATTTCAAAATGGTAACAGCAGAGCATTTAACCCAGTCCAAGGCCCTCTGAATGCCAGGCTCTGTGTGATTGTGTACTCATGAAGGTGACCCTGCCCCATCGTATATCAGTCTTTGAAAACGCTGTGCTTTAGGCACAGCCTTCAGCCAACAGGATGTAGCTGGAGGAGAGAGATTGAGACCATTAGGGGATCTGGGGTATACTTTGCTGACCCTTCTTCTCTATATCTGTATCAGTCAGGGTCTCAGCAGAAACAGATGGCATCCTCAAAAAGGGGTGGGTTAAGGAAGTTAGATAAGGGAGCTTTACATTAAAATGTGGCAGAATTCAGAGAGGATGGAAAGCCATACATTTTCCCAGTGAAAGAGCAAGGGGAAGGTGTGGCCCCTAGAACTCTGTTGTATAGCAAGGGAATGTCTGCAGACCTCCATGAAGGGATAAACCAGTCCACCGAAGGTGCTGGGGAGGTGGGTCAGAAGAAAAATATCCTGACCCCCTGCCCCTGGATCTCCTGCCAGGGCTTCCCACTAGTGGAAGTAGAAGCCAGAGGGTCAGGCACCTGGATAATGCTGCCCATGGAAGTCTGCCTTCAGGTCACAAGACAGAAGTTCTGGTAAAGGATTCTGGAGGTACAGATGGAAAGTGCAGCCTGGAACCAGTGAGACAAGAGGGAGAAGGCAGCCCACAGAGTCTCCTGAAAAGAGCTGGAAAAAATTATCAAGGTCACTTCCGGCCCACAGTAGTCCCAAATACACAACATATTCTCTTTCCCTTATCCAATTAGACCCAGTATCCAACTTAGTACACCAGAAGGGTTACACAGTGAGCAACTAATGGCACCAGAGACTAAATAATATAATGCCAGCCATGTAAAAATGCCCCAGATTTAGACCATGCAATCTCTTTCCCAGAAATAAGAAAGTCAAAGCCTATAATATAAAATATGTGAGGAGAGGGAAAGGAGCCCTAGGGACAATCATCTGAGAAAGCATGAATATAGGGGATCTCCTCATGAGCATGACCTCTTTAAGGAATATTTAAGATGCAGTGATGGCAGAGATTCCCCGTAGGTGATTTCAGAGAAGAGCAGTCAATTAAGCAATTCCAGGGGCTTGGGATCATTCTGTATCCCATAAACACAGTCAACGTTCCCCTACGTAGTAACAGTCTGTGCTGAAAAATCTAAAGCAATTACTTTTGTCCTCCCAGCCTTTCGAGCACCTACTTCAATCAGAAGAAAGGTTAAAACAAGTGCTAAAAATGCCCCTTTGTCACCATGAGGGCAGTGCTGTGTTTGATGGAAGCGTTCGTGGTTCCTTTAAGCCTTTTGGTGGCCAGGTGAAAAAGGTGGTCAATTGGGACACTCAAAAACAGCAATTGCCCAAAGAACTGGGAACAGGAACATTTGAAATCAATATCCCTTGAAAAATAAAGTGCAGCTCATTGCGTTCCTATTATAATTTTGCTTTGCCTCTGCTTTAGCCCGGAAACAATAATGACGGTTGAAAACCATTTATTTACTCATTCTTTCCCTCATGGCATTTTGTTGTGTTGCATTCATTTTGCTGTCTTTTCATCTCTAGCTATATGTGGGACATTTTGATAATAAAAGTCAAGGGAAAACATTTCACTGTAATGTCATCCTCTAGCTGTGTGACCTCAGGCAAGCCAATCCACAGAAAAATAGCCTTTAGAAGCTGAAATGAGTTTTAGCACCATCTCCAAACACTCACCATATGCAGGGGACATACAGGGTTAGAGAATAGCGGAGTCTCCAAGAAAGTGAGGATAAGAGCTTTATCCTCACAATATCCGCTCTAGAATCACCCTCTCTTCAGCATTGCACAAATATTTGTTGTTGCCTATGTTTTTTTTTTCACTCTGAAATTTCATGACTTCATCCTAGCTCAGTCTGCTTCCACATCACACTACTGCTCAGTATACCTTATTAAGACTCCCATGTCATTTCATTACCCCCATTGTGCCACAAATGGTAGGTATGACTTCTCATGAATTATTTAAACGTTTGGTCTTGGTTTCTTTATATGTCAAGTGAAATATAAATAGGATAATGTGGGTGTGGGTAAAGTATTTGCAAAGTGCTTAGCCCATAGGAGTATTCAACAAATGGTAGCTTGTGTTGTTGGTGGTGGTAGTGATAGTGGTGATGGTGGTGGTGTGGGATGGTGGAGATAGTCCATAGTGTCATCTTTCTGATTCCTATATTAGGATGCTAACCCTATCTATTAGAAGGAATGTTAGGAAAAGAGTCTTGAGATGGAATTATGGTACTACCTATGATAACCAATAATGATAACAATAGTTGATAAACTCAGACATTACTGAATATCCTCACAGCTCTAATAAGTCAGTGTGAGAGTATAGCACAGACACATGTACACACACATATGTACACACAGAGTGGATACTCAAGAAGTGCTTGTGGAATGAATTAATGCCATGGGACTGAGTGTTGACAGGGCTTTGACAAAGTAAGATGGCGTGCCAGCTCCCTGTAGAGGACAAGGCATTCACTGTGACCAGGTCACCCTCTAACACAAATCATGAGTGTGAAGAATTCACATGAAGAGGCAGAAGTAGTTACCAAAACCTTGGGATAACACGTTATCATGTTTATTTCTATCATGGGTGCTGTTGGTAAACATCCACAGTGGTGGGAATCAGAAACAATGTGGTTGAAAACAAGAAATTGAGGAGAAAATGATGCATTTTACCTCTTAAAAATCAACAACAATTTGCTCTGTGGTAGGTTCTTGCAATGGTAATATTTAGAAGGGGCAAATTACACAGAAAATACAATCGTTTAGGAGGGAAATTTAAATGATTACTACTTATAAAATTCAGTGGAGTTGTATTCAGCCCCTCCTCTACTACCTTGAATAAAATTCACATATACATACACACACATGCATGCACGCACACCAAGTGCCTTCCTAATTGAAGGAGTCCAGCAACGTGGTCCCAGCTTCTTTCCTGGATTGAGAGATCAGACTTTTCCTTGAGAGGCCAGATCACACCTATTCCTCCGTTTCTCCCAAGCATTCCTTCTCAGCCACTTACTACTCTGTATATACTCCCTCTGGTGCTCTCCCCTCTTTCTAGAGCATCAACTATCACCCACCTTCTGATTGCTGGCACATCTATAATTTCAGTCAAGACCTATCTCTTGCACAGCAATCCATCTAATGGCAGCATGAACATTTTCACTGAGATGCTCTGCCGTCATGCCAGACACTGCTCCCACTGCCAAGGACGTCCTGCTTCTCCTCTTACATCTTCACATTCTATATCTGTTTGGGTAACACCATCCTCCCGGTCACTCAAGTCTGGGTCATTTCTAGCTAGTTCATTCCCTTTGCTACTGTGGCTCCGTCACATGCCCACCAGGTCATTTCACTCCCAGTGACATTTCTAGTACAACACTTAATGCATTGACCTATAATTATTCATTTGTTTTCTCCCTCATGGGTCTCTGAGCTTTTCAAAGGTAGAAAGTTAAGCATGCAATAAGCACTTGATGGGTGATTGCTAAATACACTGCAGGATTTTACCAAGTCTGAGTTGACCTATGTAACCCTGATGTAGAGCATTCTGGGTTGCAGGATACCTTCCTTCGGCCATTCCTTTCATCTGCTTGACTACAGAGAGCAAGGTTATGAAACCTCCTCTCTGGGCTCAGTTACTCACCAGAATCCGGGCACCTCTTAGACCAGCCACACCATGCTGAGTGTACAATAACCCCCAGCAGTTTGGCCCCAGACAGAATCCTAAGAAACATAAAACCTCAGGGAGGAAGGTGAGATCTGAGCAGTGTTTTGTTAATCCAGAGATGGTAGAGTTGAAAAGAACAAAATATATATAGTCTATTTGTGAAACACTATTCTCCTTAAAAAGTAGATTTAGCTGAGTAATCGTAGGGACTGGCAGTTGATTTATATTCCTGTTAAGATGCAAATGTATAATTTGATCCAAGATGCATAATCTCACTGTCTCCTGTCTCAATATCACCATCTAATAAAAGGAACAATCTGCATATTACGTGGCCTGTACTTCTTGTCACGTAGTTTATTTTCTTCTTACAAGTACAAGACTAAGACCAGCATCAACCTTGAAAAAGATCCCAGCTCTTCTATGAGTGAGAAGCTGATGCAGAAATGTTGGGGAAAATGCTTGTTTGCATCACATAGGCTAAGTCTAGCCTATGGATGCATTCATTAGCTTCACTGTGAGGGTCATTTCACAATGGACATATATCAAAATAGCACAGTGCAAACCTGAACTATATACAACTTTCATTTCTCAATTTTGCCTCAATGAAGCCAGAAAAAAAATGTATATCCTAGAAGAGCTTCCTTTTAAGGGAGAGGAATATATATTGCTAATGGGAAAGATGTGATTAGGTCTAAGATAAATCTCCCAACTCAAATAATATTAAGCAAAGAAAAAATAGAATGCAAAATCATATGTGCATTCTAATGGTATTTATGCAAAAAGTATCTATATAATTTAAGTAAACATTGAAAGAAATAAGGGGGTGCCTGAGTGGTTCAGTGGGTTAGGCCTCTGCCTCCAGCTCAGGTCATGATCTCAGGGTCCTGGGACCCAGGGTCCAGGGTCCATCGGGCTCTCTGCTCGGCCGGGAGCCTGCTTCCTCTTCTCTCTCTCTCTCTCTGCCTGCCTCTCTGCCTCCTTGTGATCTCTCTCTGTCAAATAAATAAATAAAATCTTTTAAAAAAGAAAGAAAGAAAGAAATCAGGGAGTAAAAAAATTAAAAAAAAAAGAAATCAGGGAGTAAAATACACTTTAAGAGTATGGGTAGTGGGATTATATAGGAAATTTTCTTTAATGTCATAAATGCTAATGTTAACATTTTTAAGGTGAGAGTGTAATTTTAAAATTTAAATATATTAATCCACTTTCCCTATTAGCTAACAACAATTCAAATGCCAGCTTGCATCTCTTCAGTGAAATTACTTGAAGTTTTCAAGGACATAAAACTACGTTGAATCTCAGCATCCAAACAATTCGTAAAGTTATGTTTTTCCCTTCACCCTGACTTTGGAGGCTACGCAGGAGAATCTGTACATCTTCAAGGGCCACCTGTCCTTCAAACTCTGTAAGTGCCGGAGCTCAAGGACCATGAATAAAGTAAACACAAATCCACATCCAGTTCCATGCAGCAGGGAGGGCAGTCGGGCATCTAGCTCGGATGATATGCATGCCAATCCAGCGCAGGTGGAACATCAACCCCGGAGCCCACACAGCAAAGCTTGTCTCATCTCATCCTCCACCACCGCCCAGTCCTCTTCACTGGCCCTGTGGACAGGCAGCTTGCGAAGAGCAGAGGACTCCTTTCCAGAGGACTCCGTGATGAATGTATGCAGATCTTTTTGCCACTTGTTGAATATTCAAGAAAACTTCCTGAATATTAATATTTATGACAGTTCCCCGAATATATGTCTGGTGTGTGACTATGAAAGAATCGTAGAAATTAATTATTTTCTTTGAGTCCCCACCCATGGAATCAAATTTGCACGTTGTAGGAAGAGCTGCAGGAAGCTGCCTGCAAGCCGCCAGGTCTGATTCATCTCCCTTGAGGGCATGAGCTGGCTGTAGTTGATAATGATGTCTCTAAAATTTGGGTCAAGGAGAGCTCCCTTAGCCTCATCTGACTGCTGCTTTGTCAGCTAATTTCTCCTTGCGTCAAAGGGATAAGGAAACTGGCATGGTCACCGCATCAGGACAAGGAGAAAAGAATCCAAAGGGATGAGGAAGGAGGGAGACTTGGGGAGAGATGTGTAGGACGGAGGGGTACCCATTCAGCCCCAGAATTACTAAATGTCCCTTTTGTCAGCTCCGGGCCTCTGCGTCTTTGCTGCTGCTAACTCTCCCACCCAAAAGTTCAGCCTCTTTATTCGGCACCCACCCAAATCCAACCCTCTTCAAAGTCCCCACAGCATCCAGCATTCTCCCCCAAGTCCCTTTTGGTGGTTCTCATCTACCCTGAATTCTTCCTGCAATTACAGCAGAGGAAGAGCCATCTTCGTGGAAAGACAACGTTGCTTCTCAATTTCTGCCACTCAGACCTCTCAAGGCCTCTCAGACCTTAAGAATTACCACTGTCTCTGAGGTCTTCTGCATCTCGGTTCTTTTTTCCCAAGCCCTGTCCTGCCCGGTGTGTCTACCTTCAGGCTCTAGGCCCTTTAGTATATGCTGATATTAGATCTAAAGGAATTTTCCTAAAATATTGCTTTGATCCTGGAACTGCCTTCTTAGAAAACTTTCGTGACTCCTCGTTGCTGATAGGAAAAGTTCCAATTCCTTAACTGAGTATCCTAGTCTCTCCAGTATATGGTTCCCACCTTCCCTAATATCACTGACTTCCCTAAATATTCTTGAGTTACAAGAAAATGGAAACAAAACACTCTTCCTCCCTCCACAGATCATAGCATGGTCTTTCCTCTGCCTGAACTGACTGTCCTCTTTCCACTATCTAAACTGAAGGCCCCTCATAAGCCTGTCTAGCCCACCCCAGCCCATGCCCCCAATCTGTTCTCTCCCTTAACACTTGTATGAATTACCCAGAGCACTCATTTGGTAAGCACATATTACTTTTAGTGTTCTGGAATAAAAACAAAACAATCAAACAAATAAACAAAAAACCCTCTTGTGATTCATGTCTTCATAAGAAGTTATTCAATTGAACATATGAAATTGACATTTGTTAGGTCATAGATGACCAAATACTGACAGTTTCATGTGGCTCAACATGCAAACGCAGTTACAAATACAAAGCCAACTCTATCCCCCATATAGAGGGTTTCAAGCATAGAATCCATGTTTCCTTCCAGAAACTTTCTTTTTTTAATTCACCAAACAACCATTGCAGTTTTTCTGATTCCACAGTGGTTGAGAGAGTCCAGTAAGTTTTAATTTTTTTTTCTCACCAAGCTGCATTAATTCAATCAAGAGATCTACGTCTATATTATGCATGAGCCCCTCTGATCAACAATTATTCTTTGATTCGGAACTGGCCCTGGGTTTCTCTACTCCTGAGGGTCTCGAAAATAAATTTCTCAGAAAGCTATTTTAAAAAAAAAAAACAAAAAACCTACAGGAGCACCCGGGTGGCTCAGTCAGTTAAACATCTGCCTTTGGCTCAGGTCATGATCCTGGGCCCTGGGTTCAAGCCCCATGTCAGTCTCACTGCTCTGCCTGAAGCCTGCTTCTCCCTCTCCTTCTGCCCCTCCCCACTGCTCATGCTTGCTCGATATCGCTCTCTCTCAAATAAATAAATAAAATCCTTTTTTAAAAGTACTGCAGACTATTTGACTTGTAAAATTATTACTTATAGCTCTGGAAGCTGGGAAGTCCAAGATCAAGCTGTCTGCATGGTCACATTCTGGTGCAGGCTCTCCTCCTCGTTCATAGCTGGTGACTTACTGTGCCCTCACAGGTGGAAAGGGTTGGAGTTCTCTCTAGAGTTTCTTTTTTTTTTTTTTAAGATTTTATTTGTTTATTTGATATAGAGAGAACAAGTGGAGGGGAGGGGCAGAAGGAGAGGGAGAAGCAGGCTCCCCAATGAGTAGGGAGCCCAATCCGAGACTCTGTCCCTGGACCCTGAGATCATGACCTAAGCCGAAGGTAGATGCTTAAATGACTGAGCCACCCAGGCATCCTTCTAGAGCTTCTTTGATAAAGGCATTAAACTCATTCATAAGGGCCGTGTTCTCATGAGTCAATCACCTCTCCAAGGCCCCGCCTCCTAGGACCTAAAAAGTTATTTTCCTTTTAAAAGACAACAATCATTTGCAAAACTTTTAACTATTTATTTTTAAAATTTAGAATTTGGATTCAAAAATAAATCTAGCAATCTGAAAATTATTAACCACAGTTAAAGCTACCATTTATTGAGCATTTATAATAGCCTAGTGGTGTTCTAAATACTATAACATATATTTAGATGTTTAACCTTTCTGAGTCTGAGATTTAAGTGGCTAAACAATTACCTCAAGGTGCCACAGCTGTTCTCATTAAAGCTGAAATTTGAATCCTTGCTCATTAAGTCCAAAGACCCATTCTTTTTTTTTTTAAGATTTTATTTATTTATTTATTTGACAGAGAGAGATCACAAGTAGACAGAGAGGCAGGCAGAAAGAGAGAGGAGGAAGCAGGCTCCCTCCTGAGCAGAGAGCCCAACTCGGGACTCGATCCCAGGACCCTGAGATCATGACCTGAGCTGAAGGCAGCGGCTTAACCCACTGAGCCACCCAGGTGCCCCAAAGACCCGTTCTTAACCCCTGAACTACACTGGCATTCAGGTGTCCTATAAGAATTCTATGTGGTTGCAAACCTAGTGTGTGCATTTGTGTAATTGTGGTTGCAAACCTAGTGTGTGCATTTGTGTAATTGTGGTTGCAAACCTAGTGTGTGCATTTGTGTAATAGTCCTGTGCATGAAGCTGCCATGGATTATGACCTGCTATGTCCCTTTGATGACAGAGAAAGCATGGGATTGGAAGGGACTGCTCCCATGGCCACATGGAGAACTCGTTGAAAACTGTCATGTCTAGTATATCACGTAGATTTTGTGGACTTCAGAATTAAGGGTTATGGAGTACACAAATCTATTGGATTATCATGGTGTCTCGCTCCAGTTTTAAAGACATTTTAATTTTAAAACACAGATGTGTTTTGTGGGAATGGAAACTTTACACAAATTTTTAACATAAGTATTAAACTTCAAAGAAATGTCTTGCTCTTGACCTACTATCTTTCAATTCTCTGGGGTTTCCATTCACTTCCCCTGCAGTTAGGAGAGTGGAAAAGTTTGAGATATATTCTTTGATCTATTTTAAAGTCTCTGCCATTATGCAACAACATTTGGCTCATAGGAAGTAGTTGATGTTCTTTCTTTCTTTCTTTCTTTTTTTTCTTTGAGAGAGAAAGATAGAAAGAGCAAGTTGTTGGTGGGGAAGGGGTTGAGGAGGAGCAGAGGTAGAGAAAGAATCCCAACCAGGCTCCATGCTCAGCCCGACGTAGGGCTTGATCTCATGACCCTGAGATCATGACCTGAGCTGAAATCCACAGTCAGATGCTCAACCAACTGAGCTACTCAGGCACCCCAGAACTAGTCCATTTCTTTGAAAGAAAAGAGAGCATTTATGAATGGGGAACTCTGTGGGTAAATTCTGCACAGTTAACACCTTTCCTGAAGCTTTTACAAAGGTACAGCTGTGCCAAAGGAAGTCGTCATCCATTGTTTCCAGAACAGTCTGCTTAAATCTCAAGCTCATGCTGAAACATCTCATGCTCAGCCTTTCTAAAGCCCAGGCAGATAATTAATACCTGATCTAGTGCTGTAGGCACAGGACGGCCCAGTGCCTGGGACCGGAGACTGTTAGTCACCGCTACATCTTCTTTCCCAGTGCCCTGAGCTGATCTGAGAATGGTCCAGAAGTCTGTGAACCTTGTGATAGATAGAATGATGAGAAAAAGCATGGTGTAGGGTAAAGCTTGAGGGCTGAGAAGTCACCCAGACCTCATAGGAATCCTGGCCCTGCTGCTTAGTTATTTACCCTTCGGGGAATTACTCAGCCTCTCTGAACCCCAGGTTCTTG
Organism: Mellivora capensis; assembly: GCA_004024625.1. Classification (NCBI taxonomy): domain Eukaryota; kingdom Metazoa; phylum Chordata; class Mammalia; order Carnivora; family Mustelidae; genus Mellivora; species Mellivora capensis. The sequence continues at coordinate 31,955 of PISX010005983.1, read as the reverse complement.
CTCTGTAAAATGGGAATGAAGATAATAATAGTTTGTAAACTAATTGGGAATATCCAAGTGATAAATACATGTAAAGCATCTAGATCAGAGCTGGGCATGTCGCCAATTTCCAAAAAATGCAACCATCACCGTGGTCATGAATTAGGAGAGATTAGCTATGCTCTCCCAGGAAGTTCCAAGTTTCCAATCACTGTCCTTTTTTCTGCCTCATATATGGAGAATAAAAGCATCCGTTAGCACCCCATCCTTCCTTGTCACAGCACTGCCTGAGACCCAGCAGATTCCCGAGACAAAGACTATCAAACCTGTCACCTCCACTTGGACTTTATGACCCCCCAGCTACTTCCTCTCCCTGTGCCTCAGCCTCTTTTCTTCCTTCTCCCTTTTGAAACTAGTGTCTCATCTAATCCATTTCTCTTTTTGTCTTTTGTATAAGACATCTCTCCTCTCAGGAGCTGACACTCCTAAGAATTCCCTCACCTGAAATTCCTGGCTTCCCTTTTAGCAACGTCTGTGAGAGCCACGCACTTGGAGGCCAGACTGGGTTGGAACCCATGCTCTGATCCTCAGCAGGTGTGAGACATTCCTTGTCCACTACCTCTCTCTAACCTTCAGTTTTTTAATCGCCACAATGAGAATTGAGATTTTTAATTCCACAAGATCATGAGAACTCAATGAGGCAGCATACATGATGTGGCCGGTAGGCACATAAAAGGTGCTTGGAGAAATGTAGTCATAGTCACCTTTGCAATTATCAAAGCTCAGTGAAAAATCCTCCTCTTCCAGGACACACATCCTCATTATCGCCACACTGGTGGTCTGCAGCTCTCATGTCCGTAACTCCAGGGTGCTGGAAGATCTCCATGGATAACTGAAGTTCAATTCTAGCTCCAAGACGTATTCACTGTGTGTAACCTTGGGTAAACCCTTTTATTTCTCGGATTCTCGATTTCCGTATCTATTTAGACATGACAAGTCACACACAGGTAGTGTAAGAATTGAAGACATTGCATGGAAGCCCAGCGTAGCATTTTAGAAACAGATTCCAAGATGGTGCCCACCAGATGTTAGTTTATACCAAGGATACTTGTTTTTTAAGATTTTATTTATTTATTTGTCAGAGAGAGAGAGAGAGAGAGAACACAAGTAGGCAAAGTGGCAGTCAGAGGCAGAGAGAGAAACAGGCTCCCCACTGAGCAAGGAGCCCAATGTGGGACTCGATCCCAGGATCCTGGGATCATGACCTGAGCCAAAGGCAACAGCTTAACCGACTGAGCCACCCAGGCATCCCATGTACCAAGGATACTTTTGATGGCCAGTATAAATTCGGTCTCTCCAGCCTGACCTTTTCAAGGGCATAGGTTTTCGTTTTGCAATTTTTAGTACAACCTTAAGCTTTTTACAAGTGAAGACCCTATGTCTCTTGGTCATTCTAAAAGGATAAAGAGGATGCATTCCATTAGAAAGGCTTGTTGCAGATTCGGAAGTAAGCGAAAAATTAGAAGGTTACTAGATGGGATACTAGAAGGAACAGCTAACAATGCTCAAAGAAAAAGCAGAAGGAAGGAGAAAATGGCCACCATCCATCCATCCATCCTCCTTTGCTGAAGAAATGGCTGAGGTTCTCCATCCTCCAGTGCAGGGGTAGTTGCTCTCAGTGTCCTCCTGTCAGAACCCATGACAAGACAGACTTTCTCCTCCAGGGCCATCTTTCTTCAGTGCCCAGGCCTTTTAGCCACAACTGGAGCTCAGATAATTAAAGAAATTTCTGTTTGTGCCTAATTGTGTTCACCAGAGACCCATGCAAGTCTGCTCATGTCGGGAGGATTAGGAACAGGAGCTGGGCTGACGATCCCCCTGGGAAAGAACCATTAAATCAAAGTCCAAGACCATAACTCAAGGCCTTGGCTAGAGGCAGCCAATGACCTGGTAGGGCCACAGGTACAGGTAGTAACTCACACAGCAAATTGGAGATTGTTTTTCTCTTTTTTAACCAGAATTTCTTTAGTACCCCTGTTATCTGAAAATGATACATGAGTCAACAAAAATCTGACAAGGAAGCTATTGTCCTAAGAGACTTTCATTCCAACAGTCAAAAAATCTGAATTCAGTCTAGTTTCTCCCTCTGAACTTGAGCATGTTCCTTAACTTGTCATGGGTCTTAGCTTCCTCCTCTATGGAAGGAAAAGGTTAGGCTGGAGGCTTTAAGTCTCTCCCAAGGCCAGAATTATCCAGCCAAAGTCTCTCACCCAGACAGTCTGAGGGTAACTACACGTGTACAGACCCACCCAACCCTATTTTTGCAGAAATCATGGCCCCCGGGCATGTCTCATATTTGCTGCGTGAATTTGTTATCTTGATTACTTTGGTCTTCATGATTTTCCACCCTTCCTGCTCGGAATCAGAAGCAATGCCTTCCGTGGTTGCCAGTGCTGATGTCAAGTGTGACTGCTGGTCACCATGACCCTCTGCTGTACCTTCTCCCACCGGGGCTACCAGTGAGTGCTGGAATGGCTCTGGCTGAACCACCCCAATCATGCTAAAGTCGCTGCAGCACACTGAGTTACTGCTACAAGTCTGGGCACCAATGCTCCTGAGGCCTTGGGCTTCCCATGCCCCACAGGGATTTTAGGCAAATAGCTCCCTTTCCATACTTCCCCTATATCCAATCTACTCTAAGGCTCAGGTTTGGTTGCTCAGGCGTGGCTTGGCTGGCTTGGCACTCTGCACCTCCCAGAACCACTCCTCCTCTCCAAGCCCAGCCCTCTGGCCTTGAGCAAGCGGTGGGCTGTATTACCCTCTGACCTTACACTTGGTTCTTTCTAACCTCTACCTGATGAAGGCTCCTGAGTCCCTCGTAAGAAAAGCTCTGCTCACAGGCCCACCCCATCATCATATTTGTTTCTCAATCATAGGATGATTACAAATGAGATTCAAGAAGAGACCCACTCACATGATTATATGAAATAAAGGCTGGATAACCTCAGCAGGGGAAGCAAAAATTGAGCCCGGCTGGAGGCAGATCAGTGACCTAATACTAACTGGCAGTGGGACTCCTCCATGCATTGGAAAGGCTGGAGTCATAGCCTACCTCTGTTAGGAGAGGTACAAGGAGAAGAAGGAAGGAAGGAAGCTAGTCTTTTTCTTCTCTCTCTTTTGACATCCTGTTATATTCTTTCTCTACTTTTTCCCCACCCCTGGGACGGCCTGCCTATTAATAAATATTCCCTTCTGGAATTCTAGAATGTCATAATTTGTTTTCTTAAGTATTTCTAAATAGGAAAACAAACCAACTGACATTTCATCAATGTTGCTACTACTGTATAAGTCAAAGCCTCTATTTGCCGTGAGCTTCTGCTGTCATTAGGATTCACCCCCTCATGAGAAGCAAGTGTTCTCCGAGATCAAAGAGCAGCTTGTCTGATTAGTGTTTGTTAATTAGTCTTCTTCCAGTCTGAATTCTTGGTGCCCTCAGGAGTGCTTGATAAGGCCCCCTCAGTCTATAGGTAAAGTGATTCTTAGCAAAACTCTCGCATTCTGGGCCTTTGTACCTCTCTCCGTATTCATGTCTGCTCACTCCCCATATCCCTCCAAACGACCCCTCGACACACACACACCTGCACATCACACCACATACACCCACATGCATAAATTATCAAGTGTGAAATTGCGTGGTGCACCCTCTACTCAGTTACAAACTTGGAAAAGGGATGTGTCCCTGTGGTCTGGAATGATGGGAAAAGAGAGGGGAACATGCTCCAGAATGGTGTAGTCAAGAAACATGTGTTAGTGAATATTGGGCTATGCAAAATAAGTCAGTCAGAGAAAGACAAATATCATATGATTTCATATGGAGGGATGAGGGAAACATGTTATGGGGATGAAGGAGCGCACTTGTCGTGATGGGCACTGGGTGATGCATGGAAGTGTTGTATTACTACATCATATACCATAAACTAATATAACACTGTATGTTAATATAAAAACTAAAAATTGGAGGATGAGATGAAGCATGAGAGACTGTGGACTCTGAGAAACAAACTGAGGGTTTTGGAGGGGAAAGGGTTGGGGGGGTTGGGTGACCCTGGTGGTGGGTATTATGGAAGGTATGTATTGCATGGAGCACTGGGGGTGGTGCATAAACAACAAATTTTGGAACACTGAAAAAAAATTAAAAAACTAATAAAAACAATTTAAATTTAATAAAACAAATTTTAAATAAAAACTTAAAAAATAAGAGGAAGAAGAAGAAGAAGAAGCAGAAGAAGGAGGAGGAGGAGGAAGACAGAGAAATATGTTAGCAAAGGGAGTTCAGGCTGGAAAGTGGAAGGGAATGGTCAAGGCCCTTTATTGCTAGGATAAAGGTTTGTCCCCGGGAGTAGTACAGGAAGAGACACAGCACAATGGCTTTTGGGATCCTGATAGGAATTGGTTGCATGCATGGAGTTCCAGCATAAGGAGGGTCTGAATTAGGGCTGCAGCAGGAATGGGGAAGGGAGATCTGTTATAAGTAATCCAGAAAGAAGAAGGAACAGAAAAAGGGGTAAAGACACAATATCTCCATTGTTTTCAGCCTGGTACTTTTTCCCGAAGCCAAGTTCCCTCTGAGGCAGATGTTGTCAATTGTCCCACTTTATCTATTCTTTTTTTTTTAAGATTTTATTTATTTATTTGACAGAGAGAGATCACAAGTAGGCAGAGAGGCAGGCAGAGAGAGAGAGAGGAGGAAGCAGGCTCCCTGCCGAGCAGAGAGCCTGATGCGGGACTCGATCCCAGGACTCTGAGGTCATGACCTGAGCTGAAGGCAGAGACTTAACCCACTGAGCCACCCAGGTGCCCCCACTTTATCTATTCTTGTCTTCCTCCAGGGGGACATTCTTTTTTTTTTTTTATTTGACAGAGAGAGAGATCACAAGCAGGCAGAGAGAGAGGAGGAAGCAGGCTCCCTGCTGAGCAGAGAGCCCCACTCGGGGCTCGATCCCAGGACCCTGAGATCATGACCTGAGCCGAAGGCAGAGGCTTTAACCCACTGAGCCACCCAGGTGCCCCAGGGGGGACATTTTTGATCTTTAGCTACACATGACCAGTCAGAATATAGCTCACATGCTCCAATTCCCTTGTCCTGGGAGTGGTCATATGACTAAATTTCATCCAGATGGGATGGAAGTGGAAGTGTGGGGCAAAGTCCAGGTTGTGGCTCACAGTAAGGCCATGCCCTCTGTTTTCTCTCCCCATCCCTCCTTTGGAATGAAGATGGTGTAGGGGGCCATCATGGACCATGCAGACCAGAACCACAGCCTTGGAATGGCAGAGCAAAGGACAAGGAACTCTGGGCCCCTATTTTTCCCAGAATGGATCCTGGCTTAGATATTCCAGAGTGAGAGAATTCAGGGTATCTGCTGGTGCAGTCAGTTAAGTGTCTGACTTTGATTTTAGACCAGGTCATGGTCTCAGGGTCATGAGACTAAGCCCCATATTGGGCTCTGTGCTGGGCATGACCTGCTTAAGATTGTCTCCCTAATATTGAAAAAGAAAGCCAAAGTTGGTGGCATCACGATTCCAGACTTCAAGCTCTATTACAAAGCTGTCATCATGAAGACAGTATGGTACTGGCACAAAAATGACACATAGATCAATGGAACAGAATAGAGAGCCCAGAAATAGACCCTCAACTCTATGGTCAACTAATCTTCGATAAAGCAGGAAAGAATGTCCAATGGAAAAAAGACAGCCTCTTCAACAAATGGTGTTGGGAAAATTGGACAGCCACTTGCAAAAAAATGAAATTGGGCCATTTCCTTATACCACACACGAAAATAGACTCAAAATGGATGAAGGACCTCAATGTGAGAAAGGAATCCATCAAAATCCTTGAGGAGAACACAGGCAGCAACCTCTTCGACCTCAGCCACAGCAAGGTCTTCCTAGGAACATTGTCAAAGGCAAGGGAAGCAAGGGCAAAAGTGAACTATTGGGATTTCATCAAGATCAAAAGCTTTTGCACAGCAAAGGAAACAGTTAACAAAACCAAAAGACAACTGACAGAATGGGAGAAGATATTTGCAAACGCATATCAGATAAAGGGCTAGTGTCCAAAATCTACAAAGAACTTATCAAATTCAACACCCAAAGAACAAATAACCCAATCAAGAAATGGGCAGAGGACATGAACAGACATTTCTGCAAAGAAGACATCCAGATGGCCAACAGACACATGAAAAAGTGCTCCACATCACTTGGCATCAGGGAAATGCATATTAAAACCACAATGAGATATCACCTCGCACCAGTCAGAATGGCTAAAATTAACAAGTCAGGAAATGACAGATGCTGGCGAGGATGCGGAGAAAGGGGAACCCTCCTACACTGTTGGTGGGAATGCAAGCTGGTACAACCGCTCTGGAAAACAGCATGGAGATTCTTCAAAAAGTTGAAAATAGAACTACCCTATGACCCAGCAATTGCACTACTGGGTATTTACCCTAAAGATACAAACGTAGTGATCCGAAGGGGCACGTGCACCCGAATGTTTATAGCAGCAATGTCTACAATAGCCAAACTATGGAAAGAGCCTAGATGTCCATCAACAGATGAATGGATAAAGAAGATGTGGTATA